>VJOZ01056248.1:0-10879 GCA_009801055.1 Stichopus horrens
CCCTTCACTTAAATTTCAAGTCCTAAAATGTTTAGTTCTATGTTTGTCTTGAAAAGAACCAATAGCATTATAAGACTCAGCGAGTTAAACAAAGTATTCAGCAACATCTCTTATGCATGAATACAAAAAAAACATATCGAGTAAAGTTACATCTAGTCACTGTTTGCTCAAATTCACTTAGAATATCAGCCCCCTATAAGGACAGGAATGGACTATGTTCAACTTTTCTATAACCTGCACTGACCCGTTTTTTGTTTTTTTTTCCTTCACTAACATTTTGAGGAGGTTCAATCAAACAGGACTCTCCAACAGTTTCCACAGAGAACAAATAAACATACTTAACAAAAACATGACACTGAGTTGTTTACGTTTAATGTTACAACACAGGATTCCCGAACACCTCGACAGCCAAGAAGTTGATTCTCCACAGCATTCTCTAAAGGACATTCAGCAATGAAAGTCTGAAAGAATCTTTCGATCACTTCTGACAGTTGTGGAATCAGACAATNNTAGATGACCAGACCAACTGCTAGCACCAAAGTGGCAGCATGTGTGTACTTTAAACAAAGTTCACCGATTTCGCACGACACTCAAGCAGCACTACTTGCTTTCTGTTTTTGTTTTTAAACTATATAGATAAAAAAAAACTATCCTAAACTTGAAAGTAATACATCAGCACTCTTTAATGGGATTTTGCCCTATGGGTAAAAAGACCATGACAAGCCTCTTAAAAAGCCTTTGTTTTAAGCACTTACACTCGTTTGTCCTTCCATTCATACTTAATATTAACAGGACCTCTCTTGTCTCAAAAATCACTCGAAACCTAGATAAACTTTTGCTTTCGTTAAACTCTCTAGATAATGCTCACCAAAAAAAATTTCTCTCTTGTTAGTTGTTGTATTTCAGTCATTCGATAACACTGTTTAAATTTTAATTGATAAATTGATCTATCCGACGAAATGCACCACAGTAGGGTGTATCACTGATATGCAGTAATATAAGTCATACCTCTAAATTGACTCTTAACAGAAAAGTTGGCCTGATAATGGCTATGAAAGACTATAAGAGATCTTCCATCGAAATTAACTGTATGTACCCTGTAGATATTACCCTCTGAAAAATACAATAAGTAACAGCATTCAACCATGGTATAGGTAATCTCTCAGACCACATACTACCTCACTGTGCAGTCATGTAATACATAACAATAATGCAGACCCATTTACCATTGTAAAGGTAATGCATCTACCACGCAGGGTCCTTTCTACTGCCTTTTCTGCATTTCCAAGGGAACCAATACCATATCACGTACGTCGCCGGACTGGTTGCACAACCTGAGACGCTGAGGTTTGTTTTCCTTTCCACCGTGGCACTTTGGGTAATAAAATAATATCTTACTTTACAAAATGGGTGCTAATGCATCAGACTCTTAAAAGCTGTGGTGAAACTATGCTTTTGAAGACAAAAAAACAATACAAACTAAGAGAAGAAATAAATAAATAAATCAATAAAAATGAAAGATATTTCCACTCAGCTACTCCTGTCATGATAAATAATGAAAGGTAATTACAAGGAGGGAGGGGTTTCCACATGAGAACCGTAAGTTCAGGCTCATAACTTTAATCAACGCTCTTGTTGCTCTGGCATGTACGTCTCAAGTCACGACTCTCGTATGATGAATGGCTGCAACGTCAATATTGATCAATCGATCGGCTTGATACCGTAGCTCTTCAATGTCACATAGGGCACTCCGAAGTTCACCCACGTGTCCTTGGGCCAATAACGCAGCACTGGACCCATCTCTGGACACTCGTTCTGGGCATCAAAGTAGGAGAAGAGGACGCAGGCGGTGTAGGCGGATACAAAGACCAGGATGTGCCACATGCAGTGCAGGTACGGAAAGGAAATGTTCTGCCATACGTCGCAGAGGAAGAAATCGCCGGCCCAGCAACCCACAGAAACCACCCAGAGGAGAGCGCAGGTGCGTCCGAGGCGAGCTATTCTATGGCACTCAGTTCTGAAAGAGAAATGAAGGAGAACATGCATCAAGCTGTATTTAATATGAATCTACCTTAAGGACAAATAAGTATGCACACATAAGGCAAAGTAAAAAAGAACTAGTTTCTCATCCGAATTTTTCCAAAAAATTGGGTGTGCGTGTCTTTTCTTTTTTCTCTTTTGTTGCAAGCAGTTACCTGAGAGGTCCTTAGGCAGCACAGAAAACTGTTATGTGTCTTATCAAAGTATTAATATTTAAGTGTGACTTAGACATTGCAACAGACTTGGAGAGATGATTTTCGGTGTCAGGACAAGACACTTTCGTTTGAAAATTCTACTTTTGATCATAAAAAAATATTCACGCAGGGGCAAAAAAGGGTTGGCAGGGCCAAGAAACTATTTTTTTTTTCTTTTTTATTTCTCTAATATGCTGCAGCAGTTCTTTCAGTTAAGATTCTCCTTCCCTTCCAACCACTTTCAGTCATTATAAGCATGGCAGAAAATGTGATGCGACAGATCTAATCACAAGAGGTCCACAAAAATTCACCAGTCAAATCCTTGGTGGAGTTTCAAACAATTTAACTGAACTATTTGTATAAAGGGGTTAACAGTCAAAGTATGGCAACTCATTACAAGGCAAATCTGATCACCTTAGATTCAAACTTCATTGAAATTGCAATGCATGCAGTAGGAGAAAATTTTTTTTTTTTTCCAACAGTGTGATAGAGTGATCAGACAAGAATTTGCTGAATGATTTACAGTCCATGATGTAAGTTGTACTCTACTATGAACAGATGCTGACGCTCTGCAATGGGATGAACCATTTCTGTCTCCTCATCAAATACTCATCTGCAGATCAGTGGTGGCATAGCTATGGGGAAGGGGGAGGTGTTGGGCATCAGCTACTTGAGTCTTGCCCCCCAAGAAAGATGAACCCACATTACCATGGCTGCAGACTGGGTTTGAGGCAACTAACATGCAACGAGATGTTGCTCATGCATCCTGATTGACGTACTTATGTGGAGGGTTGTCGATCAATTTTTAAGTCACAGACTATGTACAGAGTTCTGTTGCTTCATTTATATACCAGCTTTAAGACTTTAACAGAATACTAGACTGCAGCTGTAATTGTAGTTCATACTCAAGTGACTCTCAAGGGGAATGTGGAGAAGACAATGAGTGCTATCAGATGATCAAATCCTTTGTATGAAAAACAGCAACTTAGAAGTGAGCTATTATGTGAAGTAGGAAGCTGAAAACAGGTTACATGACAAAAGGTACCACTATAATCATTGTTTCTAACAGCCAGCTGGGAGGGAAGCATCCCAAAACTGGAATCATCAACTTGATTGTCAACAGCTCTTCTTTATGAGGACAACCATGCAGACAGCTATGTTTTTTCGTACATCCTTTTTGTGGTTTCTCTTCAGTTTCTGTTTCCGTACGTGGTTCCTGTTAATGTAATGACGTTTGCATGTTTGTGTACATACACCGCACACCGTCGCTCGTTTCACATCCTCACCTTCATGAATCAAATCAATGCTGAAACACTATACACCTCTTGTGTTTACATTAACAAGGGAGACTCGAGTAACCCTGGGAATCGTACCTTATGAAAACTATTCAGAGCAGCAATGACTGAATATCTATCGAGCCACATATTTAAAGACAAACTTTATTAGTTTGAGGAACTGTTTCACATACATCTGCAACTTCCACAATTGCTTCGTATGAACCGTCGTTGTATCAGACTAAAAATTGCTACAATTCCTAACAGACTGAGAAGTGTACATATACTTGGCTGAGTTTTGATGCAATGCCACAGTTTGTCTCACTGTCTATTTAGTCACAGTATTTCCTGAAAACAAAAGCAATTGACATTGCGACATCTGGTGGGAGCTTGTGTAAACAAGTGAAATTTGGAAGAAAGTGTGACTATCAGATTGTGCATCACAATTAGGAAAACGAACTGAAATTCAACTGCATATCGATGTATTCAATTTGCAGCCTCTTTGGTGGCAAAGAGAGCAACGAATTAAACATTTTACATGAAGCATGGCAAATGGCCAGGAATACATTGACAAACATTATCTGCATGATGAGACATTGAGAATAACAGTTAGACTAGGCTCTTACATGGTTCACTGTATATTTGTGCTTGTTTATTTCCAGACTGACAAATCTCAAGCCTGCAAATGTTTTCCAACACAAAAACATCTTTTCCAGCGGGAAGAAAGTGTCAATGAATCTACGGCCAGGACGAGGTTTTTTTTTTTTTTTGTATTACTACTCTCAAGGTGAAGAACAGTTTCTTTTCAAAACTTTACAGAATGTTGGGTTAGTCAAGGAGGACAACTCACTGCTAAGTCAAACATGTTTTACACTACAAAAGGAATTCAGGCAGAAATATAAACACTCTCTTTTACAGTTCAGTCAACTTCTACAGACTCTGGATATGTTTGTAATGAAAACAAAGGCAAATTGACTGACCTTCACAATATACAACTTGTCTGTCCAAATTATAGAAAAAATTCATGCCAATGACTTGTGTATTGAAAAATTACCTTCAGAATACTTCTTACACAGAGGTGTTATCTCATCATGCAATGCACTTTGACAAAAGATCACAGTTTTGAGGGTATCAGGTACCATCACGGCACAGAGAAGTGTGTATCAATGTGATTGAGAAAAATTACATTCAGTTGTGACCTTGCATAGAACATCAATTTTGGAATTTCAGACACAAATCTCGACCATTACAAGGTCACAGAATCCGAACAATCGTGCTAGCAAGTTTGTACGTAAGTAATGAATTCTGCAAGTCTTCATCGACACTTTGAACGACATATTAAATAAATTAAAGCAGGTGTGAAATTGTGTGGGAAGTGAGCATGTAATTGCGCAAAGTACAGCATCTGTCATTGTAAATATACTAGGCAAACATTTCCAACAAAGCGTGCTAGGTAAACTCTATAGGCATGTCACACTGGTCCACGTCAATTGTTCGCCCTTTTCTATGGGTTTGAGCAAATCAGAAAATTTTGCCAAATCAAATTAATTTAATAGACATGTTCACAGGTGTCCCCACAGTACAAAAGGTGACACAGAGGAAAGGATGCATAAGGGGAACTTATTTTAAACAGATTCACAGTAACAATAACCGATGGGTTGATCAAACAAAAACAGCAAGAGGCCTTGTTGTTCAAATATGGTGTCTACTAGGCACAGTACTGGTTAATGAATAGGTGGCTTCTTATTTTATATCTGATGGGTGTATCTCTGCAGGGGAGGTGACTATATAGTATATTTGAACTGGGTATTGTGTCTACCAGGTATAGTGCCCTGTGTATACTGGGTAGGTCTTCAGTGGGTATGTCTCCAAGTGAGTTTTTATCTACTGGGTATACAGGTATCTCTAATGGGTTGGTATCTACTATGTAAATGTCTACTTGATATGTGACTATGCTGGGTACATGTGTTTACCAGTAGGTTTATATATCTACTGGATATCTACCTATTGGGTAGATGTCTACTGGTTTTATCTCTACTGGGATAGGGTTTACTGTGTAGGCATAAACCTATGGGCTTGCATCTACTGGTAGGTGTCTACTGAATGTTTCTCTACTGAGCAGGTAACTACTGCCAAGAGGCAGCTTTAAAGAGCACCAGCAGTGATCCTTGTCACACATCCAGAGTTGAATGTGAAAGTGATCATCGTCACATTA
This sequence comes from Stichopus horrens, assembly GCA_009801055.1. Classification (NCBI taxonomy): domain Eukaryota; kingdom Metazoa; phylum Echinodermata; class Holothuroidea; order Aspidochirotida; family Stichopodidae; genus Stichopus; species Stichopus horrens. The sequence goes on from VJOZ01056248.1 coordinate 5,724, forward strand.
TAGCGGATTCTTGTCGCTACCCATTACAATTCATCTCACAGTTAATTCATGTTTAGCTTCTAAAAGCGTTTAAACTGGATATATGTGAAGTTCTTTTTGTCTGTTTACCCCACTTGATTTTGCAAATGAGCAACTAAACCCTTTAGCATCTACAACTCTGGTCCTGCAAGACAAGCCCCAAAAAAATTCATATATGTCTGACAGATCACTTCGAAGGCCTGTGAATTCTGAGTAAAGGATAGAATATCCTTGTTTTTGATCGCTGCATATTCATTCCAACCCCAGGAATGGTAGAATGGAACAAACCTAGCATATATACTAAAATAATAATGACTGATGACGCATTGAAAACAAGCCTGGATCAGTTTTATACCTTTCTACCATTTTACTCTTTTAATTCTGATCTCCCATCAGGGCAAAGTTCACAAGTTGACTCAATCTAATGCCTTTTGTAGCAGAGACAAAAATTTTTTTCAATTTTTAAAGAAATTGCTTGTCCCAACAATGCAGACATGACAGACTCTACAGTTAACAGTGAAAAGCCCCATGAGCATCACTATTGCAACACAGTACATGCTACTCAGAAGACTATGGTCACGTATGATGACCTAATGACAGGCCAAAGCTGACAGACTGACGTAAACTATACTCTGCGAGAACAAACTAACAAATGAAAGGTGAACAAACTTTGATTTGAAATTTGGCACAGTGCTGCTAGAATCAGTGTGTGATATCTGTATTCATCACACTATTCTGTATGAACAATTAATACTCCATGTGCGAACACCTACAAAGCATTTCTGGCTAAACGGTACTGTCTGATCGAAAGCATTTCAATGGCATACAAAATGCACCGAATACGTAAAACAATGCAAAAAGTGCAAGGGGACTGGTGTTTATGGATTTCCATCGGCCTGAAATGTCATACAGTACAGATAAAATTATATTACAGTACTTTCAATGTTTAGTGCCTCATTGGTAAGTCAAGCAGTGTAAAATTTGTCTGGACTACTCCGTTCACGTTATCAATATTACATCAACATATTTGATATACTTTCCAATCCAACCACTTGCCAGGCCAAAATCAGTCCTACCAACTATACTGCAAAACTGGTGTGCCAAGACCTTTGCATTTAAGTCTACATTCTAAAGCAGTGTAGTAACAGATGCAACATTTTGTGTATATGTACAGATATCTCAAGAACACTTCTCAGTTTCAAGAGTGCTCAATGGATTTCGACTACCAAACTAATTTCATGTTTGAAAGATTACCTTCGTAATTCAAAGACCAGCATGACCATGCAGGGTATAATGAAGGGCATCATGAAGAAGTTGTTCAGCGAGGGTTTCACGCAGGCCAGGATGGTACTGACTATGGTTAGCATGAACATCATCAGCTTGAAGTACTTCCTGGTAAAATCAAACAATAATGAACAATGGTTAGAACTAGGATACAAGCAACATTAAAGTGTACACAAAAATGAAAATTAAACTCAATGAGGCAAATGTATACTCGTTTCTGTCCCTGGGCCTGTGCCATTGAATATTACTTTAAAACTTCGTGCTGTTTCAGTTACAAAACTTTTTAAACAATTCGCCATCCGTTATTTTTTCTTCTTTCACAGAAAACGCAAAACAGAAGAGGAACTCTGCTCTCTTCATCATCCCAGCCATCTGGATAGAGTTGCGTCCAACCATCATTCATTTGAACAGATATATGTTATATCATTTTTCCGTAATTGGAATTGATTTATTGCTTACAAATATTTACGGTCATAACATTGTTAACGAAGGTCTTAGCGGGAATGACCCCGGCCATTATGGCCATGAGAAATGCAAATATGACAGACCTCGGTCTTGGAGGGGTTTCTGTGAAAGTAGTCCGGCAAAAAGTTCATTTTCCTTTACTTTTTGTTTTTCTCAAACATTGCTTTATTTGTTTCACAAACTTGATTTTCTGTAAATTTTATTCCTACTGTCTTTCTTTCATCAGTATAGTGACCTGACCGGTCTGAAATGGTCTTCCTGCGTTGAATCATAATAACATTTAATAAAGCTGAGTCTTGCCTTATATTACTCATAAAGGTTTCTGATTTCCTACTTCGAAGCAATACATTTCGTCCCGCTAATTTCCTGTGAGGTGCGAAGTTGACCATTGGCTCATTATAATTCACTTCAGTACTCCCGATGTACATATAGAGCTCACTGACGTTTTTCCCCCCTCACTCACGTTTGCTTGTTTTCCTTTTTCTCTCTTTCTCTCTACTTTTTTTTCTACTGTTTCCTCTCCGAGCCAAATTATTGAAATGCCAAATTTATTATTCAGCCCGTCGTATATATCTCCATAATGAGAAAATTGGAAACACTCGAAGTAAAATGTAGTGTTTGATTTATCGTCTCAGAGCGTGATCTGCGAGAAAGGAGTTGGACTGAAATGGCTCCGGTAATTTTCTCTTTATTTATTTTTTTTTGTTTTCTTGTGGGATTGAGGAAGGTGGGAATGTGCAGGGGGTACAAGGTCGTTTGATTTAACAAAAATGACATGATCATTTCTCTTTCCGTGTAACTTTGAACGTAACATACTTAATACATTTTTGGCCAACGATTGGTGCAGTCAGATTTGTAAAAACAAAATCTACAGGGGAAAAATTGGAATTCAGAAAAGCCAAAAGCCAAATGGAAACGTTTGTAAAGTCACACGTCTACTCCCCACCCTCCCCCGCCTCTTCTCCACATACGCAATACATTCCCATCAAGTCGTGACTATAGATTAAGTGTCGGGAGTATCTTATGCGAGTTTCACTCAGCCAGATCGTAGCATTTGTGTTTCTGTCTGTCCCTTTGTCTTTCCATCTGTATATCTGATGACCCCGTTCTGTTTGGTGAATCAATTACGTCTGGGTATGGTGAACAGAACGAGGCACAACAGCGCGATGTCGGAATTAGTGCCAACACAAATTGCAACACACGGTATGCAGCACAAACGACTTCTTTTTTTTACCTTCCACAAAAAAAATAAAAAAATAAAAATATGGCCATCAAAGGCATTTTGTTTTTCAATACAACCAAAAATCTTTTCGAAGTAATCATCCTTTCAACAGTTTTTCATTCTAGTCGAGCACCGATCAACACATACGTGGAATTATCTATTTACTGAACAGTTAACCTGAAGTATGCGACACTTTCTCTTTAAACCGTGTTACCCAGATAGAGACAGAGACAGAGAGATAGAAGAGGAGAAATAGACAGAACGATAAAGCAACAGAGATTATTAAATGCTTTGTCATCTCGATTCTGCCCGCGTCTTCAGTTGATTACGTAGCCTGCAGGGATATAACTGTATACTGTCATCTTTTTCTCTTCTCCTATTAATGTGGATTTTCATGGAGAGACGTCGTCGTTTATTACATTTGAGATATAGCAAAGGACTCGGTTAGTTACTTTTGATGAAAAAGGCGTGGTCTCAAAAGTTGTAGTTATTCCATCGTTTCAGAATTAAAAATGCCAAACCATGCCAAGCCGGAGATTTCTCTGCGTGAGCATTATGCTGTATTGCAATATATTGACATATGTATTGACAAACACAGTGCCTACCATAGACACACAAATATATAATATATATGAGATCAGGGGGCACGGTTGAAAACAGACTGCATATCAGGCCAAAGAAACAAAGAAACAAACAAACAAAATAGCAACCTTTTCTATGTTTGCTATTCAACATTTTCAATGTCGTCTGTCATCTCATCACATATACCAACTGAATCGATTTAACAATTACATAAATTTGGGAGAATGTGATGATAACAAATCGCCATTTAGTATCTATAATCATCGGGGTGGATCCTAAGCACCCGACAAAACTGCGTAAAAATACCCCACCAAAGTCAGAAGCAGAACGTTGGCTAAATGTACAGGGGCAAACGCTGGTGTTTAAAGTCATGGGCACAAATCCTGTCGTCGCCTACCTGAGCACCCCCCCACAAAAAAGAAAGGAAGAAACCGGAAGTGACGTGCATTTTTCTGATGTTGTTGATTAATTTTCTATGTATGGTTACATTAGTTTCAAAATTTTCAGTGGAATGTTCATTACAGCTGTAGGAAGACACGTCCCTTAAAGTCATTGGTTCCCGACAAAAAAGTTCAAGTGAGCGTCAAAGTTGGCTGCGCACAACCTATCTGTCGATTAGCTTTCTCATGCTGTAGCTATATACATTCCGCGTGGATCGAGAGCCTTTCCACAATAAGCTTTCGATAGGAGTTACATGATTCATAACAATGAACCTTAAAGACATGACAGTTCAGATATAAAATGGACGACTTTTACCAGTTAATATTTAGTCGTCATTTTCCTCGAAATTTATGGATTATGTCTGTTGAATATTTTATTTCTTTGCCACCTATACGGCACGTCTCCTAGATATCACAGCGTATGGTTACATTATTTATGTTTTAGAGTCAGCAAAACTTCTATCTTAAAACGTGATACACTATTCAAGTTTCTCTTTGAAGAATATTGTATCCATGAAAAGACATACGCATGTGCTCGTACGATAGGGGTTGTGCATGCAAAGAGCACGCAGAGGCCACGCTCTGTACGTTTTATGCATGTTTTGGGATCACGTCGTTATTGTGTGACCTCAATTCAGTATAAACTTAGGCTACTCGTTATCTTAATAGCCTCGTGCTACATGGTGTTCCGTCTCCATGCAATCTATCCATTCGTAACGTACGCAGATAACGTATTCCGGTCACAGCGTTACAGCACAGTGAAAATATCGGTAGTGACTTTACTTTGAAGGAAAGGTAGAAATGACCTCGACCTCGGACAAGTAGTCGTCATGGCTTTGTCATGCAGACAGATGTCAGTCTGTGATGCATGGGCCAAGTGATTGAAACCGATTCGTGTTTTACAAAAGATAAAGCATTAATAATTGAGCAAATGTGTTTACGTGGGTATTAAATATTTACTGTTGTTACTCTGCATGTGCGATGCGCTCCTTTTCTTTGGATTGCGTAACTACCCAGCCCACTTGCATTGACGTCACAAAACAAGAAACAATGGCGCCCTCCTGAGTATGTGTGTGTGGGGGGAACAAACGAACAGCGTGAAAACAATGCCCTTTTTAAGGGGGGCTTCAGTTGCAACTTATCCA
>VJOZ01056249.1:0-14069 GCA_009801055.1 Stichopus horrens
AGTAGGTATTGGAAAATGGTGTGTAGTATTAATGGTGTCATCTGGTATATAGCCTGTGCTTACTACAGTAAACTGCAACTTGAAAAAAAAATTAATGGAAGTGCATGTATTAGTGGCAAGGAATCACTAAGCCTCTTGGCTTATTTGTAGAAAGAAGGTGACCTCAGCAACCTGCTCTAGCAGACACTAGTTTGTGATACAGGTGAAGCAAAATGCCATTGTTAAAGTTAACTTGGTATGACATTGCATTATATGGGTAGGATCTGTTTCATGTTACCACTTACACATTTGACACAAGAACTACTCCCTAATTACACACTGCTGGGATGCACAAGTTTAAAACAACTGCCATTTTGTTTTCATTCTGTACTTTGAAAAGGCTGACACTAATTTTTTTTAATTTACACGTAAAAACTGCCTGTAAATTGCAAGTTTATTTTTAATTTAAACTAAATAACACTTGCACCAGAAGTTTCCAAGACACTGTGCTCAACCAGAGTTTTCTTCACCTTAGTCGATGTTTGCTTGTGCAGTTTGCAAAAAGAGAATAGAAATTTCTTATTCCAACTGTTCTCTGAAATTTACAGCTGGAGTTAGGGCGCAGGTGCGGTGTTGATTAACCTTGTTTATTCACCAATGATGAAATTTTGATGAAAAAGATGTGAAGAAAAGAAAATTTGAGTTTAGAAATAGACACATTGTCATTGAAAACAAACCTAGAAAAAAGGTAAACAAGATTCAAAACATTGAACAATGTTCATGTGCGATAGACAAAGTACCACCATTATTCTGTGTACGATTGCAGAAGATGCAACACCATCAATCCTTGATTCTATGTATTCATCTGCCAGTGGTTTTACTTCCAAATTAATTTTATTGAGAAAGAATTCTGAAAATTTAATTCAGATGGAATTGTTTAACTTTGTAAAAGGTTTTACGTTTTTCAAGTTTTCTATTCCTTTTCTTTATCCTTGTTGTTGTTCTTCTCTATCGGTTTTTTGAAGAGAGCAAAATCAGTCAATGTTGTGATCAACAGCAGAATTAATAATAAAGAAAGTAAACACGGATGTGTAATTACAGAGAAAAAGTGCCCCTTTTGGTCATTTTGTTTACAGTATGTTTAACCATCCTGAATGGTTGCAATTTCCACTCTGCAAAAACAGTTTGAAAGACTTTGATGGCAGCAAGAGTTATGGTCACCATTAGGGTTGCACTGGCTTACACCGTTGGAATCAAGCCAAGGAGAGGATTTAGACCCACCATTACCGGTGGGTTACGCGCGCAGGTAGAATAAATGTATACCTATTAGATGAACTAATTTGCTATAATAACTGGAAACAGTGACATAACGCTGCTACTCAACTTGACCTTTTCTCACTTACTGTATGCTTTATTTTTGTTGGGTATTTGGCAGATTTCATTCCCTGAGGAATTCAAGTTGGTTGTCATGCTTAAGTCAGATTTAAATAACTTCTTGCCAGAGTTTGTTTAAGATTGCTTCAGATGTTGATATCCAGCAGGATTATCCAGGTCATCTGGAGAGTGTCTTGTTTAATCTAATTAACAAATTAAGGGATTTTAAAGGACAAAAATGATGGTCTTCCATTTGAGACTGATTCAGATCTAGAAAAGGTTGCCAATTGCATTTTCATACAAACAATTAATCCCGGTGAGCATTGGCATGTTGATAATTTGTGGTCTGTGGGAGATTCTACAGTACTTGGGCTAACCAGTTCATGTATTGACCTTTTCTCAATTGGAATAAATCAACATCCACTTGACCGCATTTGCGCCTCTTGAAGTTGAAACGAGGCGATACCGGAGGCAGTCACATTGGGGTTGTGAAATGATTATCCATTGACTTCATCAACATCATGATCAAGGGAAGTTTAGATATGATGAGTTCATGACACACATCTAGGCAGATGTTTGCTATGAGTGGTGTTTTGAGGATGTCAGCATTTAATGTTACTCAGTGTGTCCCATACTCAGAATGTATTTGTAAATATTTCTTTTTGCTGTCATAAAGTTATCATATAAACACCTTAGCATACTGCTCAACTGGCAACATAGGCCAAAGCTGAAGGCTGACTTAGTGGAATATATTGGAAAGTGAAAATTGTCCAAAGTTGTCTCAGCTAGGCATAACACTTCAAACTTGTTGTGTCACAAACTCTGCTTTAATAATTCAGCCTTGAAGGACACGTACTGTATTTTGCAATGCTGAGTGACCACACAAGCAGGGAGGAAGTCTGTGGCTCATGTATTACAACTTCACATTGGGTGCTTAATTTCCCACTACCTACGGTGGGATGTTTTCATTTGGTGTTCTTGGGACTGTTAGGTGTGCTGTGTTGGAAAATATTTCAAGAAATAACACAGGGTGGGAGAAATCGTATCCCCAGTTGTATTAAGTGTCCAGAGCTCTCTTGCACCAAAAGGGCCACCCAAGTCAGTGGAGATCGCCCCATTTTATTTCATGTATTTGTTTCTCATATCATGCAAAAATGGAGCATATATAGAAAAAAGTACGAATTAGAAAACAGAACATGATATGAAGTAAAAACGAAGAAAATCCTCTTAGCTTGACAAGTGCCCCACTGCCTTTGGCTTTCTTGGCTTTCTTTTCTCAAAAAGTTTCACTATCTTCACTATAACAGTGATGTACATTGAATATTACATTCTCAGTCAAGTCCCTGCAAAATTTTGCATTAATTGATCAAATACTTCTGAAGATATGTTGGGATTTTTTTCTAAGAAATCAGCAAACTTGACTCAATTTATCATTCAATTCACCATACATCTTGGACATTTTGGCATCACGCACAAGCTTACCAAGTTTCAACTGAATCTCTCACATACTTTTCAAGGTATTCTGGGAAAAACCATATTTTGGACAGGTGCAGGTCTTATAATGACATTGTTTCAGATTTGGTTCTTACAAGACTTGGTAGTTTTAGTTTTCACCTTCCAACTTAATCAGTTATGCTGTGTTAAAATCCCAGAAAAAAAGTCATCTCTGGAGGGAAATATTTATATCTACCAATTTTTTGCAGTAAAGATTTAACTTAAAGTCATGTCATGTAACAAGTTTCAATTTGTTTTTGCCAATCAGAGGATAGCCATAACAGCCATTCCTTCGTATCTCCATTCCTACAATCTCCTGTCTTCTATGTTTCTATCCTCTTCCATCTCCTCCCCCCCCTCTCCCTGATGATATACTTCTGAAACTCACAGGTATTGTTGCACAGTGAAGCAACTTCGTAGTCTTCTCATTAAAGTCATTCATGAAATGTGATTTTGCTTGCCTCAATCTCGTAAATTGTGGCGCAAGTCTTGATAGTTACTGGATTGGTACTTTGAAGAATGATAGAGTACGTCTCCTACAGCTGTATATCAGTACAGAGGCAGATCGGCTCTGGATGCAAATTTCCAGTCACTCTGACTGGTGTTTTCATCCTCAGGTTTGCAAAGCTGGTCTAATGTCGATCATACGTCTTCATAATGTGTTTCTGTCAAATCAGAAATCTTCAAATCAGATTCTCTTTTTATGTAAGTTTCTTCATTTATGAAATTGTCCTTGAGACACCACACCCACTGATGGTGTGAAAAGTAGTCAGCACTAAACGGCACTATAAACAAATAAATAAGCAAACCAAACATACTTCAGAAAAATAAAATTTGATTCAAGTGCCACTCTGTCTGTCATCATAGTTCAACCCAACAATGAATCAATAATGGAAAATACATATTTTACCAAAATGACAGAGTTAATTTAAGTTGAAAAATGTGAACAGCTTGAGCTTTTGATGGCATTGGCAAAGAATGAATAAGAACTGTGTCAGCATTTGCTCTATGAAATGTCATGAATGTGCCAGTGTTTGTGGTTAATGTGATTTCCCCATTGATTTTATGAGACAATATATTTTGCAGACTGTACCTTTAATTGGACAAGGCAGTTTCAAATTCGAAGGGGAATGGGGGTTGGGTCACTATAACAATCAACCACATGTGTAGGCCAAGCTTAAATTTTTTTCCTGATAAAATTGCTCACATGCAACTATTTTCAATTAGAAATGGAAGGTCCTGCTGTCCTTGTTCATTTATCATGTGTACATGCACATTGAAGCACAGTAAAAAAGTGTTTCTTTTATTAATTGGTGCAGTACTCCCATCGCTTGAACTCCTGCATTTTAATAATGTCATTTTTCTAAAAATTTGGGATTTAACTTTTTCCATTTTCTCCTTCTCAGTTGCAGCATGATCCACCTACCCCCCTCCCTCACTTAGCATTTGGTTTTGGCTCCATCACTGCAAGGTGTAATGCTTCATTTTGGCAGTGTTATGCTTATTTAATAGCTTCTTTTTAGTAAGTTCCATAGTTCCCTCAGTGAAGTAAGAACAGATTAAAGCAGCAGTTGTTCTGGCTCACTTTTTTTGTTTGCTTGTAGTCGGTTGAAATCCAGAGATTGCATCTTTATCGTATACATTCAATTCCAGAGAGCGGGATGAACTGGTGGAGAGCCTCACAGCTGTTAGAGCTAGGGTAGAACAGATGCAGGAGAAAGAAAATGAAGCTTACCGCCAGGTGGAGCAGGGAATCATATTGGTGGAACAGGCACAGCTCGACAGAACTGAGGTAAAAATAGACAGGTTTGGATTGGGACAGGGAGGAAGAAGCGATATCTTAAATATGTACACTGGAGTTGCAAAGGAATAGGGTATAACTCACAATGCTTCTTGCAAGTGTGTGTAACATAGTAGTAGCTATTTGCCGTTTGTTGCTCTTTGTTATTGTTGCTGTGTTAATCCTTCTTAAGAAAACAATTTCATAACAATGTAGGAGCTTTTGTATTGTCTCCAGGTGTGAGAGGTGATTCCAGGTTTTCTTTTGCAAAAACCCTCGAGGTTTTTCCATCTTTGAGGTCCGCAAGTTTGGAGACGTGAAGCCGCTGATGGTTTTTGTATTAAATAAAACCTGATGTTGTGCAAATTACAATTCACTCTGGAATGTTGCATCTATCCACTCCCTATTTCTTGCGATTGACAGGCATTAATAGAAAAGGAGCAACTGAAAGAAGGCTTGTCCAAAGCAGAGATGAGACTCAGGCAACAGATTGCAGACACTCAACAGAAACTAGACAGGGAGAGAATGCTGACCAGACAGGAAAATCAGCAAGAAATCATATCCTTGAATGAAAAGGTTGGACATTGCTCTTGTAAATTTTTAGCCTATCCTTGCTTGTCTTGTCTGTGTTCTAGGAGTGACTCCACCCCCCCATTTCTTTCATACTGTTCGATAGTAGCGACCTTATTGTCTGTTAGGATGGCCACACGTATCCCTCACAAAGATCTGACATGATGTAAGATGAATCCAGAGAAATAAATAATCAAGAATGACATCATGGAATAATAAGTGAAACCCAAATTCTGTATGGCAACAGCCATTCTCATGGAACTGCATAACACAAATCCAACGGAAATTGTAGCATGATAACTCGCAAACAGCTAAATGTTGGAAAATAGTTTTCCCTGAATATTATCAGGTTATCTAAAAATATTAAACAGTTGCATTTACTTCTGTTATTCTTACAGACATAGTTAAATATTAAATGGACAAATTCTCAGGCTGTATGTGCATTACGCATGACAAATTTTGAAGGCACAGCTGTTTTGCCTTACCTCGAAAAGCGCCTTCAGTCACATTACAGTGATTTCAGATTGGATTAGTAACCAATTTTTTTTAGTTAAGTCATAGTTAAAATCTTCTCTCTCTGCTCGGAGGGAACCCAATTCAATTAGCATGCCAAAGAATACTGCAGATGCATGTAGGTGTAATCCACAGTACTTACTAATGACATTTTCCCTGCAAAAGCTCACTGCCTATGTTATTGTTTTGTACAGTACCTCATTGCTTAATTTTCCAGTCAGACAAAATTGTGACTTCAAGCCACAGATCGGTGTCAAATCATCACTGAGTATTTGTCACGTTCGATCGACAGATAGCACAGCTAGAGAAAGAGGCAGCTGCCACCCAAGTCAACCTTGAGAGGGTCACGAGAGACAAGGAGCTCATCCACTCAGAATTGGAAGCCGCAAAGCTGCAACTGAGGGAGAGAGAAGCTGAAATGGACAAGGTAAGACACTAAGACTTCAAATTTCAGTATTTTGCATTTGAGCTTTGAGATGTTGGCAGCGTTGGCTAATGATGACGTTAATAAAGTAGAGAAATCAACAACGACAAATGAAAAATTGACAGAATTAAACTGATAGACAAACGAATGAGACGATGTCTGATTTATTCCTGAACTACATTTGGAAACCAAAAATGACACAGTAATTTTGTGATAGGTTTCATTTATCATATTCAATGGTTTCTTGATAAATTTTTGTCTTCATTTATGGAGGGTGTGCGGTGCAAAATGAAGTGGACGATAAGCAGTAATATTTAATGTTAAATTTGTTGTTTACTTGTGTTGGACTCATATTGTTGCAGTCAAAGATCAATTGATAGAGATTTATATAGTCTCACATCCACTTTTGCACAAAGGTCATCAACAGGTACGTCTCTTTGTAACTTTATGTTACCAGAACAAGGAAATTGGTAGATTAAGTGGTGTTTGTGTTGAGGTAGGAAATCTTCTGCAAAATGGAACTATAGTAGCTATAAATTTGCAGAAGACCTGTTTGCACCAGATATTTAATCAAACTGTAGATATTAAGTTATAGGATTTTTTTCATCCTCGACCTTTTTTCCCTCGTAACATAAAGCTTATTTCTTTTCCCATGGTCTTTACCTTTATCTTTCATTGCTCTGGGGGAAGATTTGGCACGTATATCAGGATGGCAAACATTGTGTCCATTAAACTAGCTTTTCAAAGTGATTGTTAAGCAATTGAACAGCATTTTGCACAGCCTCTGAAGATCAAATATTGAATTTGATGAACGCCTCAAGGTATGTGAAAATGCAGCGCTCATTGCTTGATGGTAAACATGTCAGTGAAGAGAGCTTCATTTTTCAGGCATTCATCACTAATACAGTGTGAATTGATGTGCTTGTATTCTCTCAATACCTGAAAAAATATTATTTTAAAAGGTAGTTTTTGAAGAGAGATGCTTGGTTTCCAAATGTAACTGCAAATTTTGAGTTTATCTAGAATCAGAACAAGGTGGGATTGTGGAGAGATACAGCTCTTGTTTGAGTTAAGGAATGCCAGCAAGTGTTCTGAACTTGGGATGTTGTATATTTAAAATGATTTATGATGCAGCATCTGGAAGATTTCTCTCTGAATTGTGGATGAAGGAGAAAAAAATGTAGGGGGTAAACTTTTGCCCTTGGCAAAGGATGGAAACACTCTCAGGTACAAATGTGTCTTTCTGTTTCTTTTACACTGCATTAAATTCAAAAGTGACACAAGAACAGAAACAAGGCACATAAAAGTATCTTTTAGTTTTGAAACTTTTTGTACCCAGATTTTTTACTCATATTGGTTTGATACAGGATTGAAAATCCCTTTCCTTTGCCATGCAACAGGTAACCATGTGTTCAAATTTGAAAATTTCATTACTTGTTTGCACAGTGGAAGCTGATTTGCCCACAATATGAAGTTACACATTTCCTTGTAAGTTTATGTCTATGTTGATGCTCTTTGTTGACATTTCTTTGGTGGAAAGATGCCAAACTAAATTAAACTTGCAAATAGTGTCAAGACTTTATAGAATCTCTAGGCCTGCATCACTTAGAAACTGCATGCCCAGCCCCACAGAATACAAACCATTCAACTTCCTATTTGTGTAATATATCTAAGAACTTTGAAGAACGGTTAACAACACAAGTTGCACCGTCGATTGATGAATATTCAATGTGTTAATGGGTGATCATAAATGATTGTGTGGTCAACTGTTAATGCCACAAGGGCAACCAAGAGTAAAATTACTTTCCTCCACTGTGACACCTCTTCTGAAATGAAGTGACGTTTTTCAGAAGATATTTTGGAATGAGAAATTTCCTCCTTCGCAATCTTGCCTCACAAAATTCATTCTTCAAACACCAGGTAAAGCGAATTCACTAACACACTCCAGTCATTGCTGAAATATGAAAGTTACTTACATTTTCAAAGTAATGTTTTAAATGTTTTAAACTGAAACGAAAGTCATATTTGGTTTTTGCATATACTGTAAGCTGTGCCCACTCTTGAGTGCATCGCTTGTTAGCCATTTGCATTTCTTCTCCAGTTCTCTGATGGTGCTCAGTATACCACTGCAACTGCCAAAGTTCAGAGGGACACTGCATTCAGGCAGATGGAGAGAATACGCAGTACCCTAGAAATGGAACTTCAAACCAAGGAACAGGTAATGGACTTTGATTTTATTCTTCATTTGAGACCACTTTTGACTTATTTGCTACTCTGGGTAATAAAATACACTTGTATCTGGCTATGCATCCAAGCAAAAAATGTGAACCATCCCAAAATCTCAGTGGTAGGTCTACCCTTTGGTTTATAGTGTCCTTAAACTGTATGAGCACAACCTTTGCACTACTGGACATTCTACTCAAGAATTTGATTTAACCACTTAAACGGAGATATTCCCAGGACACTGAGTTTTTCTTCCAGTCATGTTTGGGAAAGTTTTGCCACAACCTCCCACCATGGTTACATCAGATTGTTTCAAGTCTGGCACAGGAAGCTGATTTGCAATCTGGATATGGCGTCCAGCTGATCGTCTGTTTCCTCATTTTTCAATAGAAATGAAACCTTAGCATCAGTGAGAGGGCTTGAAGGTCTTAAAATTGAAAAAATAACAAAGAGAAAATGCAAAAAGGGTATCAGAAATAGAAGAAATAGAAGGGGGGAAAGGATACATAAAGAGAACATAGTCTTGTTAGACTCCCAAGTTTGTTTCCCAAACAGGAATTTTGAAAATGAAAAGGCTGGTCACTATGAAAAGGAAGAAGAAGACGCCCAGCTCCACCCATTCCTGATTATGCTAAAATTAATAGAAGGGTGGATGCAAGCAAAAAGTAATCAAAAACTGCTCAGCAGAAGCATGAACTCACAAGGTTTATAAATGGCATTATGGAGAATCAAGGGGTTCAAAAGTTTCTGTACGCAGCATGCAACTTGTTTGCTTGATTTTTCATGTCATCAGTTTGGATGAACTCGATCTGGACTATGGCGGAAATCAAACGATCGCCTTTGGGGATGAATTGTTACTGGGGAAATTATCAGATTGAGAAAACAGGAAAGGATTTATACTGCGACTACCGAAGTTTTGGATCAATTTGGAATTAAAAGATCTTCATCGCATACCTCTCGGCTACTCATTTGCCGAATCTGCATGTATCTGCTGATTTGTTTTTACTTTTCTCTTTTTTTCTTGTGGCTTCAGTCATCTTTTTTTTTTGTGATCAAGATAAGTTTAGATTAGTCTGACATTATGATAAGATGTGACTAAGATTGCAAAAGTGAAAAGTTTCTGCTGTTCTTGTTGGTAATTGCCATAGGGCAGTACATGCAACATTGAAGTTGGCTTGCCTTCGTGTCCAGCGTGCCTGCGTGGGTGTATGAGATACCCTGGCTTGTAAACATGATGTTTCACAATGGGGTACCTCTCTGAGGGTCTCTTGTTTTGACTTTCTTCATTACATATAAACTGATGTTTTTGGAATAGGTCAGGGGTTCATCAAATGTCACTTCTAAGCAAGACATCTGCTATGGGTTTTCAAAGTCATATGCCAAACAAACACTTTTGTGGATTTCTTTCAAGTCTGTGCAAAAGGTTTCCCTTGTATTTACCTCAATGTTTTATCTCCAAATAAAAAATCAAAACCATGCTGTAGTAGGGTAGCCCATGCTCCACACTACCATTTTATATCAATAGCAATGAACTGTTGAAAGTAGCAACAATTTCTATCAAAATCCATCAAACATTGCACATTTTTAAATAAATTTCTGTTTGACAATTGTATCATGATTAAACAAATATGCTAATCTGTGACATCAAGGGGAAGGACTCTCATGCTATGGCTTACCTTTTTTTGTTTACTTAACCTTTATTCAAGGACAATCAAGAATTTTTCATCCCCCGAGGTTTTTATTTTGGAAACACATATATTCTATTCTTTTAAAAGGTTGGTATCACCTACCAGTGTGTGAGTCATATGGCAAGTAATTAAAATAGCAATATATATAGGGACTGACAAAAGAAATCCTGGCACTGTCCAACACTCCACATTATCATTGTAACATTGTCATCAAACTCTGAGAAAGCTATATCTCGAAAACCATTAGGACAGTAGGTATGAATGCAAGCTTTCAAGGGATTCTCATTCAGGTTTTCACACTGCGACTTCTGCCTTTAACCGGCTCTTTTTTAGATACACGTCACACGTTCTTTTACAACCTTGGTTTAAGTCATGTCCACACCCTGCAGCTGCTATTTCATAAATTTATTTTGTGACGAGAGGCTGTCCTAAGTAGTTGCCCAAGTAGGATATCTCTGTGACTGGAACTAATCTACAAGTGTTGAAGGCATTACTGGTTTCACAGTATTGAGATTTTCTAGTACTACTCAGCAATTGCAAGCTGCATGAGAGTTTGTTCTTCGTGATGGCAAGTAGCCAACATGAATGGTCTCCACTCTGATGTTCCCATCTTAATGCACAGTGTTTACATTACTGTTTTGTTTTTCCTCCTTATTTTATTTTCTTGTGAAATTTGGAATTATAGGAAAGAATCAGATTATTTACCGAACTTCAAGAGGTCAGAAGGCGACTTGAGTCCGCGGAGAAAGGCCTCACAGCCAGCAAGGAGGAGGTCATCAGGCTGACAGATGGACTGAACTCAGCAGAGAGAGAGGTACACAGTGAATTTAAGAGGAAGATGGAGAATAGGTGGTTTTGGCATCCATCTTTGTTTACCTTTATCATCCACCTCTGATATTTTAGTTTATTGGTTCATGTGAGATTGGATTGATATTAAAAACAGGCATAATTTCCTTTCTTTTTCTCCTCTGTTTATCACTTCCTCCCTCCCCCTCTCTTTTTAGTCACACTTTTGTCCATCGTGTTCTCACCTTATCTGTCACAGTGGAGGAAATTTGCAAATTCCGTTCCTCTCTGAGAGAGCTCTGGTTTCTGTCGCATGACAATCCATGTGGTCATGTTTTATGACTTTCTACGGACATCGGTAACCATTTGAATATGTCTGTGGTGCTATTCACTGACAAAAGGAACAGAGTATTCTGCCCTACTTATATATGATGTGACTTTAGCAAGAACTTCTCCTCAACTTCACTCACAATCTTTATATCTGACAATCAATCTTTGAATATCCAGTAGGGTATTGCTTATGACTGCCAAAGAGGGGTACCATCTTAGGTGTTTTTTTTAAACTGAGAAAATGAAATAAATGATTGTTCGCATACAAAATTTTAGGAAAGTAAAAGTTGTTTCTTCTTCTAACAAAATACCATCATGACCTTTCACTAAGTTTTGAAAACATTGAAGGGGGGGAGAGACCCCTGCCAATTTGTATCATAAATATCTTAAAAGCTATGTGATACATCTTGCTTACACATGTATGAAAATTTGATCACCTTATTTTTGCAGCTCAGCATGGTCAGAGTGTCCAAAGAAACCTTGGAGAGGACGAGAAACGATGAGGTGAAGCTCATCAGCAATCGTGCGGAGCAGAAAAGCCAGGAGTTGAGACAAGTCATCCATGAGATGGAAGCACAACACTGTGAGTACAATTATGAAAGAACTATTCTGATCAGACAGTTTGTAAGGAAATTATGTGCCCTAAATTACTTAATTAGGGTTTAATGAGGTATCCAGTGGGATCTGTTTCCTCCACTAGTTTCCCCATTTACTTCTTTCTCCCTTCCCCTTTACTTCCCTCAAAAACAGATTTTGTGACCAAAATCTGGCAGGGTTGCAACAAACTCACACCTTTCACACTGACTGTACTGCATCAGTATAGGCTCCCTACACCAGTTTCCCAGTGTGGCTGCCTTTGAACTGTTCTAGCAAACATGAAAAAGTTAATTGAGGAAAAGAAGTATTGTTGTTATACTTTTCCAACTATGAATGGTAGCACAAGGGGCTGGGGGGGATTGAAACAGTTCAAGGTAGTGAAAGGGGACAATAGTCTTAAACAGTTTGTGAATCTCTGGTTTATATTTAAACTGCGCTGTTTTTAGAATTTGGCCTTCAAACATTTTGCAGAAGCGGTACATAGAGGCCATTGTTATACAACAGAACAATAGTGTTCATTTTGTTTTTAACTTTATTTTAATAGATTATCATACTTTAATGTTGCAACTTATGACCCTGTCTTACCTTGCCTCATTGCATTGTTTAATATGAGGTGTAACACTGAACGGACTCTTAATTAAATAATCATTGATATTTGCTGGATGCCCCCAAGTTTACATTCAATGTAACAAAAAAAAAGCAGATGGTATTTTTCTTGTTGGAGTTTTGTCATCCATGAGCACTCAAGCCATGTTCGATTTTGTCATCCAGCATTATCTGTGACGGGGTTGGAGGCTATGATATCGGACCAAAATAGTTTGATCGGAAAACTGAGAGACCAAGCCAACTATCTGACTTCAAAGCTGGAGAAAATCAGTGAAGAATACAGGTGAGTTATGCATTATCTCGCTAAAGTCAGAGTGTCTCCCAGAAATGCCAATGTCCCCCAGAACTGTCAAATGTGATGATTAAGAGTGTGATATCACTATCAAACTGAGAGGTGGTTTTGGTATTTAAAGAAGTAATGCTACTTGTCATAGTCCATGGGCCTCCTTATGAAATGTTCGCTACAAAACTGACTGATGGCAAAATTTTGAACATTAGGTTTCTTGAAAATTCCATTTTTCACTCAAAATTTTGTTTTTTTAACTGTTGTACATCAAGTTAGAATTGCTAAGTTATTTGCAGAATCTTCCAATTCTTCCAAATGTTGAACTAATATTAGTTCAACTGATATCTAAAATTTTCTATGACGTCAAGTGATAAAAACTGGACACTTCTTTCACTGATTTTCTAACACCAGTATTAGCCCTTTTTGGGATTCTTTAATCATCTTGAGTTGATCATGTAATGACTGTTCATACATACTTGGAAAGAATCCTCAACTCCTATTAACCCATTTCAGTCAGGTGACGGTGGGTTAATAGCTGATAACTTAACTTGTTAAACCACGGTCAATCACCGGCAGATGAATACAATAAGGTTGTAGATCAGCAGTGTGTTTTCAGTCTGCTATATCTTGCACAAAACAATGGCTAGCACAGTATTACTAGTAACAGGCCTACACTAGGGAAATGACGTTTGATTTGAAGTTGGTAGTTCTTAGTTCTAGCGTTACCTAGGCCGCGCCTAGGGCCTGCTCAAATGTA
Source organism: Stichopus horrens (assembly GCA_009801055.1). Taxonomy (NCBI): domain Eukaryota; kingdom Metazoa; phylum Echinodermata; class Holothuroidea; order Aspidochirotida; family Stichopodidae; genus Stichopus; species Stichopus horrens. The sequence goes on from VJOZ01056249.1 coordinate 13,408, forward strand.
AAATGTACATGTCGGTAAATCTGTGTAACAACAGCACAGTATACTGTCAGTGGTAATTCTTCTGATGTAGGGTAATCTTACCTAAATATCTGAATTGTGTCAGGTGAAAGCTTCTTTAGTATAATTTGAACACCTTCGAAAATTTGATTCCCTACCGGAGTTAGCTTTCCTTCTTTGTAGAATTCTGCTAAGATGTTCAAAACAATTCCCTATGCAATAAAATCGTAAAGAGGACCAAGGGCTGCAATGCATCGCCATCTTGAAGGGTCTCCATACAACTACCGGATTAATATTCTAAAAGACAGAGAACTCCACAGCACAAATAATTTAGGCCTATTGATAGGCCTAGGCCCTATGTGGTGAAAAAATTAAACAGGGAAGGCCTTGACATGATTTATCCGAAACCTGCCATAAAGTGATCTTACAGCAATGTTGTGACAGTAACGTTTTAGACATGTGCAATCCTTCTTTGTTGTTGAACTAACTGAGGCCTACAGTTGTTCCGAAATTTTGCATAGCCTACTGAGAACTCTCACACTAGGGTCCCAAACTCTCAAATTAGGGTCCACACACAACAAGTCTTCCACCTACTGCTGCTGTTGGGACTGAGAGTAAGACATCAAGCATGTCCAAGTTTGTCTCGAAATGTATGTTCAATAAAT
>VJOZ01056251.1:0-21843 GCA_009801055.1 Stichopus horrens
AGTTCAAAGGTCATTTGAAGTCACCAGCGCTGAAAGTATGAAAACCTACTAAGGGATCGAGATATCTTCGCAGTATAGACGTTGCTGGAGATTTATGCTGGTCACATTAGTAGCCCTTGATGATCAGTAGATAATTGCTGTCATTTTTATAGATACATCATAACACTTGGTTAGGGGAAATTCATTTTCAGCGTTTGTGGTCCATGGTTTGCACTGAATGTGGAGTCACAGCTCTCATATCATCACTTCTTTTTCTTTTATTCTCTTCTAAAGGTTCACTAAGTGAAGTAAATATATTGAATACATGTATGGTCCCAAAGTTTGGTGCATTTTTGGTCTGAAGTTTGTTCCTTTGTGTGCACAAAGCAGCAGTAATGTGCATTAAAGAAAAGAAAGCAATCTTTGAAGATTGTGGAGATTGCATAACAAGACTGTTGTCAATACATCACTGCTCCAAGAAGTGGTTATATTTTTCACTCTCTTGAAGACCTAGCATAAGGGTGTTTCATGTACTCTTTTTTTAATTTCTGCCATATGTGACTGCAGCCTAGTTGTCATTATGGCTGATAATATACTCCAATAATTTAATGTGACATATGTTTTGTCACAAAAGCCTATGGTTTTGATTGTCACTGTGAATACCTTCATGTGGAAACCAAGATATTGAATGTACCAGTGAAATTATTAGTTGGAACTGTTACAGCTGGGCAAGAACGAATAATTTGATGCTATTATGTATGCTATTGACAGTTGGTCTCTCAAGACATACAATCTGCTGATCTTTGAACAGAAATTATCACTGAGTTGATATTTGCAGTGAGAACATGTGCACCTCCAGAACTAGTAGAGGTTGTGTCCTACAGTAGCCATACACTACTTGCCCATTGTTTCTCTTCTTGTGGACCTTAGGGTCATGAGGCTTTTCTGATCTCATTATTTTTTGGAGGGTTTTTGCAGTGGGGTTAAACCTATTACTTGCTACTCCTCAAAGTTTTTCAGCAAGGTTTGAGATGCTGAAAATTTATTGTACACCTGGGACAGCAGTTGAACATAGTTGAGATTCATTGTGAGCAGGCACTGCTGATGAATATGTATTTTTATTTTACCAGTGAAATTCAAATCAAGATGAAAGTATGCTCTGATTGGCTCATATCGGACTTATACACTGCTTTCATCTCTCTAACATTGACCTGTTTGTGTTCTACTTTCACTTTGACAGAATATATCAAGATTGTCAAAATACCTCAGGGAGCCACCAATGTCAAAATTGAAGAAGTGAAGAGCAGCCCCTACTTCATCGGTAAATTTGCACAAAACAGTAAAAACAGTTGCTTTCAGATTTTGAGGGTGGTGAGCCGCTGTCTGTCCTTCAAACATGTTCCTGGGCAACGGTGAACAGGATGTGACCGTAAATTTAAGAGTGGGTCTCTGTGATCATTTGTTGATTCAGGGTAAGGGTGGGTGAGAGAGAGAAAGCTATGGTGAAAAAGGTGAAAAGGGTTCACTGTTAATATTTTTTTTTTGCTAATTCGTTAAGATTGGTCAAATTAAAGTTATCCTTAGTTTTTTAAGTCTTACATGCGCCTTCTTCTGTATTATCTGACAGCTTTGAAGGAGACAGGCAATGGCCAGTTTATTTTGAATGGCAACAGAAAGCAGTCCAAAGCCCATGACTTCATATTCGGAGGGGCCAGGTTTGTCTACAGGCCGGATGGTCCAGAGACGGTAGTCACTGCGGGACCATTGTCCGTTGCCCTGCAACTCAGGGTGAGTCCTAAAAGATCACTTTTTGTGGGAAGTACATTTATGCGTACCCTAATTGGCATTTTACGGGCAAAACATTGAATATTTTAGGCAGTCTTCTCTTGTATTCTTGAATGTAGAAGTGCCAAAGGCGATCTTAATATTACAGAATTAGTGGTGTATCTACTTGTTGATTGTGCTAAGACTGGATGGTGGCAGTATTCACATCCATGATGTCAAATGATTTAACTGGAAAAAATTCCAGGCATTTATGAATCACTTCAACTTGGTCACTGGCCTTGATTATCAACCATGCAGTTTCAGTTGTTAACCAAACATTGCATGTTCAATTAAAGTTGTTAAAATTGTGTCCCATGTATTGCAATTGCACAAAACATGAGAAGGTGTAATCAAGTTTGTCATCTGAAAGCAGTATTGTGGCATTTAAAATTTTGAGTTACCTTATCTAGATGTGCAAGATTTCCTCAGAGATGGTGGCTGTTGTCCTAGGGTGTACAGAAAGGCTACAAATACTATGTATGCTTATTTAACTTTTGAGCTACCTGTCGTAAGACATGGAAACTAGAACTACTCCGATGTTTTTTTTTAAATCATGCTTCTATTGTCTGTAATGATTGGTCTTTATTCCATGAAGAAATTCTCAACCTCAAAACGATCGTTCCTAGGAATGAATATCCCAACTGTGTTTTTGATGAATGTTTAAAAAATTCTTAGACAAAAAGTTACTCTACCAAAATAGTCACAAATCGGATACAGATAAGGATAACATCTCTGAATATGTTGCAAGTGTTCCTTTTGTTGGTCATGCATTCTTAATTCTAAAGAAGTCTCTATCCAGTATCCAGCATTTAAAGATCTTAACGTAAAATGCGGTATTGTGTTCAAAACAGATCATACTCCTTTTAGTCTGAGGACAAATGTCATTTACTCATTCAAGGGTTTTCATGATAAGTCTCTTTTCTCTTATACTGGTAAAACCAAAAGACATTTGTGCATGAGAATTAAGGAGCACTTGAACAGTACATCACCCATCCATGAAAACCTTCTCAGCTGTGAGGAGTGCAGAGGTTGCAATAGTGATCTGTTCACCATTTTAGCATCTGGCAACTCTTGACTTCGAATTTATGTCCAAAGAAGTATTGTTAATCAAGGAATGCAGACCTTACACTTAACGTACAGCATGGCTCATCATATAATTTGTTTTCTGACTCTGTAACTGTCCACTCCTAGATACTGCAGTCAAAGGTAGAGTTGTTTGTCTTTTTTCTTTGTATATACTGTTTTATTCAGTATGATTCAAACTATTGTATGTATTGCCTGAAGATGAAGATGTGATATCTTCGAAAATGTTCGCATTTCAAAAGGCCTCAAGAACCTTCTTATGTTAGCCCATTTATTTGGTTTTAAAACACTGAAAACCTTGGAAAAAAGAAGTTAAAGTTGCTTGATCTTTTAGATTTGTGTTTAGGTAGCCTTTAGCAGAGAGGTGTTTCCCATTGTTTTCCATAGATCTCCAAAGCTGTTAGAGGCCTAACTTACATTATTTCAAGAAGATAAATTGGCTTGAATACAGAGCTTCATAAATTAATCAATAAATTCTGTATGGATACCCCATTAATGGTTACATGATTTGGATCATCAATGCAAGAACTTCACATTAAGTGACAGTGTGTATAGTATCTGGTATTTGCGATTTATCGGATGGGAGATGATATCCTGAACAGCACCCCAAAAAAAAAAAAAATAATGGAAATGAAGATGCCTCGTTTGATGCTACGAGTTTGATGAATTGCATTAGCAGCAGTGTGATATTGACACAGTTGTTCTATGTATCAAACTAATGTCAAGTCACTATGATGTCTCAGCCCCAGTACCAGGTGTGATTTATGAATGTTCATGTTATCATTAAATGGGTAGTCGTGCCATTGCCGCCTCTGCTGGCACGTTCCCTCGGTCTGGGTTGGTGCGATATCCAGGTGAAAATCCACAGAAACATGAGAAATGTCTGTTCCTTGCACATTTTTCCTTTTTAAGTAATACTTTTGAAAAAATAAAAAATGTAGAGGATGGCTTCTACAACGTGTACATTTTCAATTATTCAACTCAGTTCTAGACGCAGCTTGTTCAGTGTGTGAATTTTACCGCAAATTTTGTCGGAGTTAAGCTAAGTGGTAAATGCTGTGCTGTAGAGGACAGGTTTAGCTGCATATTAAGGTAATTTTTGCTTTGGCATTAATGTTTGATTGATGTTTGTTGGTGTTCCTGCACTAGAAGATTTCCTGAATATTGACCCATTCCTCAGGATTACAAGGCACTACGTACTTTATATGTTTGGTTCACCCTTTCAGTTCTAAACCTTTCTTCTGATGGGCTGTGATGCCAGAGGGGGAAAGGATACAGAGCCTTCAGTCTAGACTAAAAAAGAAATATTTATTGTGAATGTCATGATTAAGTGTCAGTTTCTAAGTCTATGCTAATTGTGGCAAGTGATAACCTTTTTGTACAGGTCTAAGCACAAAGTATGTTTTTTGTGTGTTGATCAGTGTGTGACCAATTTTGTAGAGATTTGTCCACGACCAGATGGAGTAAAGGTGAGCACTGCAAAACCTATGTAAAGTAAGATAATGTTTTCAAAGACTTGCAAATTATAACCGAAAGGTGCATGCAATGCATTCGTTTGCAACATTTTTCGATAGAACGTTGAATTTTAACCTTGGTTCACCAAGTTTTGTCAGAACATTGAATGTAGAGGTTTTGAGACATGACTTTGTCACTGAACTTGGAATGTACACTGCACAATCATGCACCTCTATATAATGTATCATAAATCTAGTTGTCTGGACCTAACCGTACCTCACTACACCATCCAGCTTCCACAGATGCATAACAATGCTACATCACACCTCATTATGTAACAGCAAATACCACACTCTCGTCATGAAAAAGTAACTCTGAAATCCTTTCCTTATGTAATTTGTTTCCCTATTTGGAAATAGAGCAGAAGAGTAGTTTTTTTCCCTTTTCTGACTGAAGTGTAAAAACATCAGCGCACTTTCTAAGCCAGCAGAAATTGATTGTAGCCTGAGTGCAAACTTTGCAACGTTGTGTCTCGTGTCTCCTATATATTGGCCAGACCTTCTGGCACTTCACAGATATGATACCTTTGATCATATCTAAGTGGTGATGTATTTTAGAAAATAAAAGTATCGCCCACAAGGAAATTAAGACACTTAATGCTCTTTTTTTTTAGTGAAGGAGTCCCTTGCTCTTACTTTATGGATGTCGTAATTAAGATATAAATCTTAAAGGAGAATAAGGTCACATGTCTGTTTTCAAAATGGTTCTGTTTTTGAAAGAGCCCATCATTCAGATACTTTATTTGATGGAAGATTGGAGGGAATGGATGGGTCTAAGTCATGGACTAGAGTGCCCAGGCTGTATTTTTGTTTTTCTTATTTGTGCTCATTTTCCAAAAGGGGATATTGAACGTCTTTAAGGAGAAATGACACCCAAGACTAGATTGTGCAAAGTGAGAATAAGGTCTACTGTGGTTAGAAACATTTGGGGTTGAGAGTGGACAGATGGAAGTGAGAAAAACACCTGTACAAAGCAGAATGGTGTGTGAAATCATACTTAAACTTATACTGTAGTGTTTAGAACCAAATCTGAGGTACTAATGATGTTTCACACCTTGGTCAAAGACTGTCTAACTAGGACATTCTCTTCATTTACCTTCTCTTTCTGGATGAAAGCTTTAAAAACAAATATGTTCACCGATGGTGAAAGAAATCCAGGGGTTTTACCATTATTTATAGCTGTCTACCTTGAAAATTTCTCCTTCTGACATTCTTTGAGGATATGCACATGCCATATGTCTACGTAAATGTGTGAAACTCACATTCAAGTAATATTGTTTTCCTTAGAAGTAGTCCCAGAATTTTGTCTCACACCTAAAAAACTAGAGCTGTTCATTGATGATAATATCAGGGAAAGGAAATATGTAACAAACTGCATGTGTAAAAACCAACTGTCCTATGTTAAACACTACAATTCTATAATTTGAGTCTAGTGGGTTGAGCATTAGTCATTTCTTCATGAAAAGTGACAGTTTTCTGTCAACAAGAAATTAAATCATGTTTGCAGAAAAGATCACTTGCACATTTGACACAGAGTGCAGGAGAAATTGACATTCTTTCCCATCCCATCTTCTCGCTCTTTGTACATGCTTGTTAATAGGTTGAAAAAGATGCTTCAACGGACCAAACCCAGAATGGGAACAAACACCGTATTTTGGAGTTGTCTCATGACTCATCCAACCCCTCAGAGCCCCCAGAACCACACCAGTACAGTGAAGAGCCATCTGTTGATAGTTGGTGCAGCAGCAACTCACGGGAGGCAGACGCTGGCCACCACAGGGATGTCCGAGAAGATAAAGGTCAGTCCTTGCAGGTGGAGTCGGCATGGAGTAAAAATCGCAATTGGCACGATGCAGAAAGAATTGTCCGTCCACCAATTAGTACAGAAGCATCAAATGGAGTGGGTGATGTCTTAGAATACCACAGAAGTGTTACTCCAACAGATTACCACCACGAGGATGAACGAATCAGTTGGCCACATCTTCTCAGAGATGGCTCAAGCCAGAGCGAAAGAAGCAGTGGCTCACAGTCAGAGGTGTCTTCGGAGGAGCAGATAACAGCTGGTAGCTGGAGCTCCGATGAAGTTGAGGCGAGCCATTTCCGAGTCCGAGGAGTCGATCGGACCGGTGGGAAAAATGAAGCCAGCAGGACAAGAAGAAGAAGACACTCAACAGATGGTGAGGATGTTAACAAAGTTTGAGAGAACATGTACAGAAATGTCCCTCACACAGATTTCCACATGTGAAAAGTTCCAGTAGTATATTATTTCTTGATTAGAGCAGTTTCTTGTTCTTTGTGTAATTAATTGGTTTGTGAAACTTCTCTCTACTTCTTTTTGACCTCATGCCTTACTGCCTAAGATCATGGTCATGGTAATGATGATCACAGTACTAGTACTACGGCGTTTCACCGAGCTACTTGTTAGCAAAAAAAAACCCTACAGTGGGATTTGGTTGTTGAAAACTATATTAGCGAAGATAAACAAAGGTAGTGATTATGACTTTTGGCAGGTGTTCCCAGACTGAATTTTGAGAATGTAGTGCATGCTTGCAAACAGTGCAGGTCTAATTTGTTCTAGAGATACATTACTCTCTTCTTGTACTGTAAGTGCATGTAGAACTGAATACAGTGACATTAAGAGATTACTTTCTTGTAGAACCATGAAGGAAATCAAGGAAAAACTCAATGTTAACATCAACATTATACAACCCCACTGTCAACATCATACAATGTTGACATCAACGACGTATAATTTCGCGTCATGCAATAATGTCATTGGCATACAAATATGTTGCTGACGTCAAACAATTTCATGTCAACGTCATACAGTTGACCGTGTGACAGCGTGCAAGTTGGTTAATTCATTATGTCCTCTGTGAATTAGCATATAATAGGTACTTGTGTAATTTCACTAATGTTCCACTCTCAAAGCAACAATTTTGTCACTTTTTTGTATAACCAAAATGTGGATGATTTTGTTGCTTTTTTGTCAGTTCATAAAAGAAGTCACATCATGAAGCTATTTTGATCCCTTTCAAACTTTGAAAAAGGGTGACAGAGCACTCAATGCTCCTCTTTACCCTCCTCCCATCCTCTCACTGATCCTCTTTGGTTCCAGGACTTTAAAGAAAAAAATGCTTAAAATTTTGTTTCAATTGGGACATGGCCGTGACAGTATAAAGTAAGAAAAGTTTTTCGAAAAGAAATGTTTGATAACTCTGTAACTAGTAGTGTGAAGTTGAAATCTGTACAGAAAGTAAATTTCTCATCAGTATGTGTATTGTGTTTGACCATATTTTCAATATTCAATCCCATCTCTGACAACACCTGTGGGAATTTGGGGCTTTGTAAGATAAGGATGTGCAACCTTGCCCCAGAGTCGATGCAAATCTTTCATTTGCTACATTTCATGCCGGAGCTGTCCTTGTTTTTGTGAACGTCCCGTAGCTCCGAGCATTTTTCTTCTCTCACAATGCATGCAGTCGACCTCCTGATTCTTCACCCTTGTATAATTTAAGGCTGAAACGGTGCTCCGGGGAAAGTCGATGATTTTGAAAAGTTTTTCACCGGTCCACAGCCTTTTGTTGAGACCTGTGGTAAGGTTTTGGAGATTGAAAATACTCTGAGCCATAAATTTGCGGCCTGTGTCCTTGAAAGTGACAGAGAACTGTCAGAATTGTGCAAGTTTTTTGCATGTATTTCTGCTTTTTAGTGAGCTTCTGCAGAAGATCAGAATCTGCTCATCTGAGATAGAAAACAATATGTCGTGAACAGAGCATTGCCACGCCGCTAACAGCATGTAAAAGAAATATCAAGGAGAATATACATAAATGCATATATTAAGAGAAACAAAAAGAAAAGGGAGGTCCGTAAGGTGCTTGAACTCAATCTTTTTCTTCTTCTGTTCATGCAACATTTTGTTTTTCTCTATCTCTTCTCATTTTTTCGTCGGTCATGGGGAGATGAAGGAAAGTACTTCAACATCTTTAATGAGCTTTCTGCATTTCGTCAAAATTTTTTGTGTCGACTTCATATGGTAAAGGGCTTGCGTCTAGGTTCGATCATCTCTTTTCCTTTTTTTTTTTTTATTTACAGCTCTTGTGTTATCTGATCATGAAATTTTATCTTCATCTTCTTTGAGGACTTTTATATCCTCCAGGGGAAGGACGGGATCTTTAGTTGTCATTGTTTGTGCAGTTTTGAGAGAAGCAGATATATTTATATTTTCAGGGAAGAAGAGAACATTTTGTCCAAAAGAAAGCGGAAGAAAAACGGAAAAAAAAATCTAGGCAAAAGTAGAAATTATTGATTCGAGAGAGTACTTCGTTAGATATTCTCCCTTTTTTTTTCTTCCCCCATCTTTTCCTTTATCAGGAATTCCTATCAGCAGTGAGATGAAATTCAGCCTTTTGGAAGAAATGAAAATGAAATGTAGAGAAATAGAAAAGCAATGAGAGAGAGGAGAAAAAAACTGTTGTAAGCTGAGATGCGAAATATTGCAAGATGTTTAAAGCTGCGAGTTGATTTGCATGTCAATGATTTATCTCGGTTTATATGTCTTTTTTCCCCTTGTAGTCATTTTGAGAGGTACTTCATCATCTCACGGATCAGAGGCTTCGGCAACAGAGAATGTCGCTTCAGAGCACGACTACGCGGAAGGCTTAATCCTGTTGAAGCATGACATGGAGAATTATTCTCTAAGGGCATCAGACAGGTAGGAGAGAGTTAAGGAGCAAACCCTTGGGGAAATCGATGAGGCGAATAGCTGCTGCCGTCATGTGCTAGTCATGTACGCACTCGACTGTGTGTGCCGCCTCCTAGAATACGCTTTCACATCGAAAGCTGTCGTCAGCTTGCGGTTTTGAGATTAGTACAACCACGACTCTGATTTAAATACCTTCCAGCCAGACGACAGCTGCTCAGAGCCAAGCAGCCCCAGCTATGATCATGTGGTAGCTGGATATGATCATCTCATTTCTCTGGTAAACTTTCTTTATACTCTTTGGTGGCATGAGAAAGGTGGAATGCATTAGATTAGGTGATACTGCACAGTTTTGGGCTGAGTAATTGAATTGTGTGAATGAAAGTTCGTGACTGAAATGTAACTTTTTGGTCTCAGTTTGATACATTTCAGTGTCTAGGTTTTGTGATTATCAATCAATATGGCAAGATCTCACATTAAGTTGTTGTGTGTGGGTGGACGTGAACAGAGAGAGTAGGAACAAGCAAGATTTTCTACATTTTATGGGATGAAACAAATGCAAGCTTCAGTTACCAGCTAAAGTATGTGGGTATTTACCTGTAAAATTTATTAAAATATTCTTAAGTCACTTTCATGTCAAGCAATTATGTTTTCCATTACCTTTGTTGGTAATGAGCAACCTGTTAACAATAGTGACTAACAGTATAATGGGTTGATGAGGGTTTTGTTTGTGTGGAGGAAGTTAAGGTCAAAAGGTCATCTAGTGATCAGTTGTGGCTATTTTGTGAGAACTTACACTCAGAAAAACTTTGGGGGGTAAGTTTTCATTACTTTATAACTGCAGTATTGTTTGTAGATCAAAAGGGTTAGTTTTGCACACCTTATGAATAAACTGATGGCACTTGACCATAGTGATGTGTGAAAGGAGGGACACTTGGGAATTAGAAATGTGAGATAAAAGGTCATCTTTCTGCCACCTTCAGCATTTTTTGTGGAAACAAATTCAGGAAACTGTTACTCCTTAAGCTCAGATGGGGTCCATTTCACAGTTGATACTGATACTTTCATCGATCACTTCTAAGAATAATAACTGTTTTAGGTATAATGTCGTGAGCTGGAGATGATTGAAATGATGAAGACCCCCCTTCCCTGTCTCCTGCCCTTAGAAAAAGCCATTCCTTTTAAGGAATATTTGGGAATACTTCATTATGAGATCCCCTTACACTTGTAATAACAACACAGCAGCGGATTAAGAGAGCATTCTTAATCTTGGAAAAGAGTCAAACCTACACTAAATCTTTCTTTCTTTAATTTATTCATTCCCATGCCCTAGGCAGATATTTACAATTGTGTCTTCCAGGTTTGCCGATTAAATGAATAATTTATTCACGGGGAGACATGATCGGTTTGTCTCTTCTGTATTGTTGTGTGTGTGTGATTTTGAAAGTCAGATTTTAAGAAATATTGCCACCTCAAGTGTGCTAAAAGCATTTCTAATATCACTCCCGAGTGGCAATATTGGTCACCTAAATTGATGTCTACAAGTAGAAAAGAAACTGTGACAAGTTTGGTTATCTCATCCGTAGGAAAAAGTGTCCTCTGTCATGTACTGAATACATCTGAAACAACTTCAGAACTTACTTGCATCTTACCTTTCAGCATGGTAACCTTTAGGTGGAGAACAGGCAGTACCGGAGTCAATTAACAGCATTTATTTATCTTGAGGCTTAAAAGGTCACAAAATAAAAGAGTGAGTGCAAAAACAGTGACATCAAAATTGAGCAAAAATACCAAACTGTTACAAAAATGGTTAAAGTTACTTTACTATGGCTTGAGTGGCCTTACCATAGTATAAACATTACACAAGTTTGCACAAGTGTGTAGTGTTTAGAAAAAAAATGAGAATATGAAAAAAAAAAAAAAAATATGAGAGGGAAGGATTGACAGATCTTGTGCATTAAATTACTAAGCCTTTTGTTGTAACAATTGGATACATTTTGATACGTTGTGGTACAGCAAATTTGAAAGCAGAATGAAAATAGCTTTTCAATGTGCGGGAATGTCCCTGATATGCTGGCACACGCTTGGATGATTTGTAATATTTAATGCTTCATGTTGAGTAATGACAGACACTTAAACCGTGGAGACGAATGGAGTTAAAAAGCATCATTTTACAACACTTTGAAGTTCTGATATTTTTGTGACATTCCAAAGCTCATACCCCTCATTAGCTGCTACAGAGGGCTATAATCCAGGATAACTGAAGGATGAGCAACAGTCGTACTTAGGCAACACATTTCACCACATGTAAATTCTAGTGCAGACGTACGGCAGGTTTTGTCGTAAAGCACCGATTCTGTTTCATTTGTGGGTCGTTTTTGTGATGTAGAGGTAATCGTAGACCGCGTATTTACGATTGCAAAATGTACTGTTGATTAAGGAAGCGCACATTGTCTTTTGAGAACCTCTTCTACATTTTCAGATATGTAAACTATGAATTTTGGACCAGATGCAAGCATGAGTGTGTGCATATTGTCAATATTTGTGATATCTTCTATTGTATTCTGTTCGGATTCCCATGGAGTGTCCCTTTTACAGTGTTGTTTAAAAGGGACGCTTTTTCCTTGCTAAGAAGAAGACATTCGCTAGAGATGTTTGATCTTAGTATGCATTGCATTCTTTGGATAACATGAAAGTGTGCAACTAATTCTTATTGTGCTGTTTCTCCTCCAAGTGACTGTGTAAAACCTAAATACATGACTGGTTCTTAATGTGTGCCCATGGTTCAATAGAACCCCAATCAAACTTCACTTTAAAGTGATNNTTCTTTCAAGCCTTTCTTCATAACTGAGCGCGCCTCTGACTAGAGTCTCATTTTTTTTACACCCAAGTGTGACTATCTGTATACCTATGGTGAGGGCATAAAACCTTTGATTAGTGAACATAGCTGGGTGGGCAATTCCTACATGCATGCATAGTGATTCGATAGAATCATTATCAAACTTCACTTTAAAGTGATTGCGTGTGTACTTTAAAAACTGGAAGGATAAGATCGTATTTGACATGAACGTTTTCTTTATTTTCATGTAGGTTGTAAGTGGACGGACTAAATCTTTCAATGAATGAAACTCACAGTTTTAACTACTTTGAAAAACAATGGGAATTGGCATAAAACAGTAAAAACGAAAAAAGTAAAATTTTTTTGAATATTAAAGGTTCTACCTATAAATGCCCACATAATGAATATTCAGCAGCAGAGGTTTCACTGGTGTATCAAAAATATACTACTTAAGTCATCACTCCTTGTTGGTATCGGAAATGTAGTATTTAATGAAAAAATCACTGTATTTACAAGTTATCATGTCATTTTGGTGTCAGAGATGTTTTGAGTAACTGAATTTCCATACTAGTGTACTTCCCATTGGTTTGTTCAAGAAGCACACATGGTGATTTGAGTGAAAATTGTCAACCCCTACATAATCGTATTTAAAACTTTTTGTCGGTGTGTAGGAAGAATTTGAAATCATATAGCAGAATTAATCACATGAAACCTACTTGTTCCGCAAATTGTCTGAATGGTGCAATTAAAAGTCTCACCAAACTTATGGACATGAAATTTCAATGTTTTCACTTTTTGTCTATGCACACAATCACTTTAAACTTGTTTTAGGATTGTTATGATTACCCAGCAAAAGAAAGTTTAAAACAGTAATCAAGTAAGAAACTCTGAACTACCTGAACATTCTTAAATATTCCCCCAAAACAAGTAAACAGATAATCTATTTGGAAACAAATTTGTTTGATCAAATTTTGCAGATCGTGGAACTATGTTTACATTGTGCACGAAGGTAACAGACTGTGGTTTTATGAAAATCGAGATTTTGTTTCCTTGGGATTGACGCTCGATGGGATGGACCCCATAGATTTGAATGGCGCCATCGTCTGTCCTCTACGGGATTACGTGAAAAGGAAGCATGTGTTCTGCGTCCAGTAAGTTACCTCTCCATTCACTTTTGCATGTGTGCTATTGATTCAGAGTAGCTTTGTTTCTTTGAAAGGGTACGTGGTCTGAATTTGAAGGAAGGGACTTTTACCAGAGAAGAAATCCAGTAAGTCTGTTTTTCCCACGGACTATATGGAAAAACTTATTTTTCTAGGGGAAGATTGTGCAAGATGTATTTATGCTGGTATCTTTGTTGTTGAAGGGGTTAAGGTAATTGCGTGAACCATTCTGGTTGGGCCACTCCCCACTCTCCCATCCTTATTGGTGAAGAATTCCTGTTTAGGCTGGCATGGAACCTTGATGTTATATTTATGTGTGACTCAAAATGAATCCACAATCTTCACTGTTGACCATGTCTCATGGATCACAACTGTTCTTCTTATCCACCCACCCGTCTATCCGCATCCACCCACCCCTATGCACCTTCCACCCCACCCCACCCCACCTACAAGCCATTTTGGGGTCAAGGGCTACCTGCGGAGATTCATAGTTCACCTTCCTTTGAACAGAATATCAAAAAAGGAGGAAAAACAATAAAGATGTTATCCATAGAGGGACTTGCTATAACTTATATTTTGTTGTCAAATCTACACTCACTTTGTTTGCCTGAATTTTCTATTTTTCAGCATTCCCCTTTCATACACATGTGGGCTTACACACTACTGTGCTTGCTTTATACAATTCTGTGTTCTTACTCATGTGTTGTAACATGTTTCCAGGCTATAATGTTTGCTTTTACAGCACAGGTAGCATAAAGGGAAAGATGGTAGAGGGTGGGGTTGCAAGTCTGCCAAGAAGTTCAAAGGTGGCAATGCGGCCCCTTGACTCAAAAACAGCCACAGCTGCATTAAGTAAATACAGAAAGTAGCAAACAGAATGAATCCCATGTCTTAAAGCCCGTCTTGTTGAAAACCATAACGAAAGAAGAGTTGTACTCCTTGTTCTTCTTTCTTACCAACTTGAATTGCTGAAATGTAACTTAGAGGGTATGGAGGTGTGATATTTATGTTCAATACACATTTGTCTTTGCAATGATACTAAATTTAGACATGTTTATAATCAATAAATGGGGGGTTTAAGGATGTTTTGATGTTTCTGAAAGTAGCTGGATACCTAAATTGTGCTCAGTGTACCAAACAGACTCTACAGCCAATCCCTCGCTCCAAATGGTCCGTCTCTTCTGGCAGGACTTCACAATTTTGAAAAGGACAACCTTCTATTGCACACGTTTTCCCGTTGGACTACCAGATGCAATTGCCGAAATTTCAGTACTGGGTTGGAAGAAAAAAGTGACCTCGTGTAGTATTCGTGATTCTATTTTGAATGCAACTCAGGGAAAAGGTTGAGACGGGGATGATGGGAAAAAGTGGGAGAGAATATTGAAGGAGAGCATGCATAGAGGATGATATTTACATTCATGACTAATCTCCAGCCCAGTAAAACTGCATGTGGATGTACATAAATTACAGGTTAATTTTGTGTCCACTCTTCTATAATCCTGATTCAAATCCTGCCTTAAGAAATACTGTAAAATGTATCACCTGGAGTAATTTGAAAGGTTTAGTCAAAGGGGTTGACATAAATTGACAACACTGTGTTCCTATTTTATGCTGCATGAATGGCAGATGCCTTCACGCAAAGGAATGATTATTGCCGAAGAACAATAAAGGAGATAAGAGATAAGGAAATGTGAATGTCTCCCAATTAAAGATTGAAGGTGCGCTGTTATCTTAGTCTGTGCTACTCAGAGCAGGCCTGCCTAGCACGACTTTGTTACACGTACCTTAGATAAAAAAGATGTAATAAACATTGACATACTTCATATTACGAGCATTTTATTTTCCAACCCCTGGAAAATTCTATTTGTGGATGTTGCAGATAATGAACGGGTCAGAACTGAGCCTGAGCAATATGGTGCATATGAGGCAAGTTTGTGCGTACTGACTTGTAAGCACCGCAAGAATGTATTGTAAATTTTGCCAAGGAGATACGCACAAGGCCCTTTTGAGATTTCAGCGAACAAACTCGCTCTAATTATGAGGCAGAATGACAGATGAGAAGCCTATTCCTCAGCCAGTAAGCAAGTCTGTTGGTGTCAAACTACAGCAAAATTTGAGTCTGTGTATGATTAACAGATGTTTTGTCGCAATGACGATGTTGAAATCTCAGCTGAAAAAAAAGATTTCAATTGATTGTCTGATGGGCATTTGGAAAATTTGGTTGTCCCTCCAAAAATGTCATTAATACCAGATAGCTTCTTGATTTTTCTACATGCTGCTCAGTTTCTGTACTTTCCATTTGATGTTTACAATGCAAAGTTTATCTGCCAAATTTCACTCATCTTGATTCAGATCCTGTCTGTACTTGCTTCTTCACTGAAGTATGACTTCAGCGACTGACACTCTGGATACGTATAATTGATCACTGCCTTAAGTCTACAGAGCAGAAAACTTTTACAAGCTGGCAATAACTGTCTTCAAGAGAAAGTTTAGAAGTACATTCACACTGCCTTACAAGCAAGTTTATTGCAGTATTGTTCTTTGCTGTTGCGTATTTGCTCATGTGGAAACAGATTCTTAAAAGCTTCAGGGATATCTTATGAAAAAAAATTCTGCAAATTCTCAGTATTCGTTAGCGATAACTGCACATTCATGATCAGCGACCTTATCTTTATAGTCAGTACCTGCATTCAAATTAATCCTCAACTGGCCATTTCAAGGAATTCATGCTATGTGCACAGTGGGTTGTGGAACACACTGAAGAAAAATTTGCACCGGCTTTGTGAGAATGCCCAGTTGTTGCCTTTTACTTAATGCACGCTTTGTGATCTGGCTGCCAATTTATTATTTTCTGCTCTCAAAGTCTTTACTCCAATTTACATGCGTTTCAAGAGACCCAATAACGAGTAGAGACAAAATTTGATTGAGCGAATATTTCAGTGCAGGAGTGCTTTATTGGAATGACAATGAGGCACAAAGCATAGCACATCATTCTAAAATTTAAATTTCTAGGTGATTAGCCTACATCTTCAGGCATAAGTATCATCAAGGCATGTATTGGAGAGAAACTTACCATGCTAATTTTGAAGTTTCCTGCATATTGCAACCTTTTTTTTCTCTTGTTTTTCTCTTGCCTGTTCTCTTTTTTTTTTGCATTTGCTCTTCTACAGTGTAATTGTATGGAATATTGATATATACGTTTGCGTGCCGCTGAAAGCACCAGCTTCTCGTCTCCTTCGAAGTTTGCGTTGTGAGAGGTCATTTAACTCAGTTGAATCCAACTCATTTCAGAAAACTTGCAGGGAACTTTTCCCTCCCCTTCTCCATCCCTCATTTTGACTCAACAGAAATCTAACGAGGGCATGTGGAGGTGTTGTTTGTGGTCTGCAATATTATTTTCAGTAAATTTGAAGCATGATATATTGCATTCATCAAAGCGTATCGTCAATATGCTGGTGGAGACCCCATGACTGGTAGTGACTTTGTCCATTTGAATATTCCACCTAAATTCCAAGTCGTGCTCGGCAAACCTTGCCCCCCGTTTACTGTTTTGTGAGGTGGCGCCAAATCATTTTGTTGAACAGTTGTTTTGCACTGGGTTCTAGGAGGATTTTGTTTGGTAACAATGGACTGCAGTACATCAAGATGTGTTAAATGTTTAACATTGACTCCTTTTTATCTTTAATGTTGTTTTTGTTTTCATTGTGGAGGTAATTTGATCTGAAAATGTAAATTTGCTTATCATTTAAACTTGATAACGGGAAGAACACGATATCAGTGGGCTTTAATCAAGCCCAGTCTTCTCTGTCTGCTCCCCCAGACATGATGGGTTTGCGTTTGTTATGTAGATTATGTAGAAACCTGGAAGATCATTGACCCTCCTTGCCAGTGACATCACTGGATGCATTTTGTGTCCTTGATCGGTGGTAAAGGTTCCAGCCTGTATCCCTTACTTAGGGTCTTGTGAAGTCTCAAGGGCTACAGTTATTATGGCTTACTTAATGAGTGTATGAATGACATGGGAGTGTGTAATATTTTACTCAGTGTCAATGTACATAGCTGGTGCATTCAATAAATTGATCGTCTACTCATAAAATGTAACAGTTGTAGGTAACTGTGACTGTATTTCAGTTGAAGATTTCATACAAAGGGTTAGTTTAGGAAAATAATTTGATATGCTGCAGGATTGTATTTCCCATCTTTGTTTTAATATTGCTACTATACAATATTTGATGGGACTGACCCGTAGGATGTTGTGGTACCTGCCTTTATATGTAGCTTTTGAGCTCTGGCGTAGGTTCTAGTAACTTTTGGACTCCAGTTCAAATGTTTCCTTTGCCTCAGGTGCAATGTCAGGGTTCAAAAAGGAGTAAGCCCTCCATGGCTTGTGCCCCTTTCAAGTAACTCAGACTTGTCGATTAGGCACACCAAGTACTCCCTCGGTTGTATGGGGGGGTGTGTTCTTCGTGGTATGGCCAAATGCATTCGCCATCTTTAATCCGTGGAACTTGTCCGATGTTAGGAGGAAAATTTACCCAGTACAACCTGCACACACACACCCTTTCAGGCAGCATAATTACAGGTGAGGCCAGCCCTGATCTGGTACATTTTGTCATGGAATGACTGCAGTATCAACTATTGCACTTTTAGTGGCAATCCCCCACCCAGAGTAGGAGGCCACTGGCACAGAGAAATGAAGCATGTGCTTCAAATGAAAGGTATATGATCATCTGTGTGCTTGATCTTGCCACTTTCAATGACAAGCAAAAACAAGGCAGTAAGCTGTAGACTTATGAACATTTTTTCTTTTGTGTAACTTCAAAAGAGACAGCCATCCAGTCTTTCTTCACATGTCCACCTGACAAGTGTACCTTCAAATTTGCATACAACTTGGATATGTTGTAGATATGTAAATGGAAGTATAATGTGTATCTTATATGATAATGGAAGTATAATTCTAACAGGAATCACAAGTATGACTTCCTCAACCCACCATGGCTGCATGGACCAGAGCACACCATACGATGTGGACATGTTTATGATGTATATATATATGTGTGTATACAAAACAGTTAGTAGCTGGAACCCCTGGTTGCATGCATTTCTATCATCAGCCAACTAGAAAACAGTATTTACAAAAGAAATCCCTCTCCCTCCCCTTTAAAAAGTTTTATTATTCCACATAATGTAAAATCTAACTGGGTTTTACTTTTCAAAAATCGCATTTTAAGCCATCTGAAGCTCCGGCTGTTTTGAACTATGAATCATACCTACATGGTGATTTATGGTTGTTTGCTGCTCTGACTCCCATCCCACTAGAGATTCATGAATAAATATGTTCACACACACATGCCTTGTAATGGTACTTGTTGAAGCTGATCAAAAGGTGTATGAATGACATGCGTTAGTTTGTGGTAGTAGGTGCTTCTGCATAGTGATGTTTACAAGCTGGCTTCTTTAGTGTATGGGTAGCTTCATTGTTATTTGGGAGTACAATTTCAGATTGATGACCTCTCATCATACACTGTCAGAATTGAGTTCGCTTTTTCTAAGACATTCTCATACCTATATGCTGATTACAGTTGTTTTTAAGGTCTCCATATTTTGTATGCATCCAAACTGATCGAAAGATCAGCTGATTTTACTGTAACATCAGTATGGAAGTCTTAAGTTGCCACAAAAGTTGAATTTCCCCTTTTTGCTCTTCAAAGGGAAAAAGGTATGAAGCAAATTACAATCATTTGAGTAAATGTCACTCGAGGGCTCATTAGCCACGTGTTGCAACTTTTTGGCTGTCTCCACATATTCCTGGACTTGTTATCTCTGAATCTCTTGAGCAAAAAAAAGCTCCCAAGGAGCTATCGACCACAAATTTCCATATCAACAAGTTGGCAAAGCTGCTTGCAAAATATCAATTTTGAGATTAGAGACATGTGCCACTGCTTAGCCTTCTCACTGCTCTTATAAAGGTGCAAAAGAATGGTGCATGCTCTGATAAACGAAGTAAAAAAACCTATGAAGACATTTAAGGGATGGGTTTTTGAGTTTTCAGAATGTGCGCCATAACAGAATGGAGGATTTTAGGGGCGTGTAAATTTGAACTGTCGGTTTGCCTCAGAACAGAAGCAAAATGAAATTTCAAATTTTTAAGTTTTATGTCTTTTGTATATGAGGTAGACAAAGTTAAACAGCAGTGTAAGCAAAGCTGAATGAAGCAAAGAGGCTGTCCATAATGAAGTTGATGGCCACATGCATGTAGAATTATGAAGGGGAGGGCATTTCTGAGTGGAGAGGTGGGCAGAAACAAGCTTTCTCTGTTTCCAGGATCTTGTTGTTAAACTCAATTCTTATTCCATTCACTTTTATTCAGATCACCACCTGCTTTTTTTTCATTTTGGGGGGATACTAAACTAGTTTAACCCAGCGGACCGTCTGACATCTAAAATCTATGTAAAGTTTAAAATGATGTAAGTCAGCTAGGCTACTGGAGATTGTGCTCTGGATATTGCAACATTCTAGTTCACTTCATTCTAAGTGGAGACTTCTTTCATAGTATGTGGTATTTTCATTTGCCCAATTGCATAGTGGATTCAATGTGATCTGTCCAAAAGAATCCTGGGCACTTGCTTTGAAATGTACTTTTGTCACTAAATGATCTATTAGCACCAGATATTGTTGACTACTACAGAAATCACTCAGTTGATGTGTAGTAAAGAATGTCATACCAGTCATAATGGTCAGGATGAATATTCAAAATGTTATCGTCCTTTCCGTCAACCAGCCTGTTGCCAGTCGTCGTCCTTTCACAACCACTGATTTAGTTCGCTACCTGGGTGACGGTGGATGCCGCAATGTTTTGTGGATGTCTTGCATTGGGCTGTTGCAGCTCGATATAAATCATGTCAGAAATAACATTTTGAGGAACAATTACCCAGAACCGAGACTTTGTGGGAACCGCCACCAAGCATGTCAAAGACCAGATTTATCGATGTTGTAAACACATGCTCGCTCGTGTTTGCACAGAAAATAAATAAAAAAAAGGGGGAGAAAAAAGCCCCAATAGTTTGCAAGGGATCATTTGGCTTCTTTCACCTCAAATGAGATATTTGCCTGCTAGAATTTTGTCACAATGCAATTCATGAAGTAAACATTACAACTCAAGTGGCCATATAACACAGCTACTCGAGACTGTCTCAGACAGTGGAAGCTATTCAAGTGTCTTTGTCTAGCGTTTCTGTTTTCACCAGTCCGGACCATTTTCTAAGAACATCTGCTAAATGGTTTTGTCTCCTTAGGAAATATATAAGATGCAAATTATGGAAAACTAACATTATCTTCTCCTTGCTTCTCTCTCCTTCCACCCCTCACCCTATCCATGGAGCTGTCTTTCAGTTCCCTCCTTCCAGATCCCTGCCCTATCCTACCTTGCCCTACCAATGGTCAATCTTTCTATTTTCACAAAAAAAAGAAAAAAAAAACTATAAAAAATACTATGTAGAGTTGCATCAGTGTCTTATACATGTAAGGAAAATATAATCTTTTGAAAAAAAGAAAAGGTTTGAATAGCTTCTACAACTTTGGAAGTTGCAATTGTTTCCATTATTTGTCGTTGGAGATGGGAAAAGGGCTACACCTTCACGTT
The DNA here is from genome assembly GCA_009801055.1 of Stichopus horrens. Taxonomy (NCBI): domain Eukaryota; kingdom Metazoa; phylum Echinodermata; class Holothuroidea; order Aspidochirotida; family Stichopodidae; genus Stichopus; species Stichopus horrens. Next base: position 20,747 of record VJOZ01056251.1, read on the forward strand.
CATTTTTTCCGATAGAACTAGGTTTCTAAATCTGAAGGAATATTTCTCCCCTTTTTTTGGTCCCTAGGAAATGAGAGATTTGACTTGCATTCACACAGGGCTAGACAGTGGTTCTTATTGCTGACTTGATTGCTTGCACCCTGTAGGTCTCTCTGATCTTTACTTATTTGCATTCACTGTGAATGTTTATCATTCAGTTGCCAGCTGTTTATAAATATGTATCTCTCTCTCTCTCTGAGACATGAATGTCATTATCTGATGAACTGAAAGTTCAAACTGCTTGTTACAGCCTAAATGGTAATCCATGTGTTCCAACTGCAATAGATATGCACATAGATAGCTTGTATTCATGGGTGATTTGGTGGTACAGTCTGGGAAAGCTTTTTTTCCAAGTCCAGCCTGCAGTTAAACGTACAGCAACAGTGCTGATAGAGGGTTCCCAGTCCCCCTTTTTGTTTGCAGTGATACTCTTGTTTCTCAGAATTTTGGCAGCTTCACCAAAGCATGACCGCATAGACCACAAAGAACACAAAGACAATCACTGTTGCTCTCTTTACATAATTTCATGCTCAATAGGTACACACATGTTAAACTATACTTGTTTTTATCTTTCTGTTTATAAATATCTATGATGACCAGTATAAAAGTTGCAAGAATCAAAAAGGACAGAAAAACGGACAGTGGTGTGACGCTCATATGAGTGCATAGTTCTCTTTCGGTTTTGTGACGTGTTTCGTTTCCTCTGCTTTTTCTCCCCTGATTCACTGATGAAAAACAAAGGTAGGTGACCAGGCGATTGCTAGCACAACTCATACAAAGGTAGGTGACCAGGCGATTGCTAGCACAACTCATACTCCAGCTTTAGTGTGCAATGTGACAAATGCGTGTGACAGGACTAGCTCCTTCCCGCGTACATGCAATCAGTGCATGTTATAAATGTAATCAATGCAACTGTTCATGTAAACAAGCTGTAAGTATAGTCAGTGCTAACTTCATTCTAAAATGGCAAGTTTTCCACATCACAGAAAACTGAAAAGAAATAACAGAATTTGAGAAAAAAGGAAATATGCAGAAAATGCATATTCCACGGCAAAAAT
>VJOZ01056479.1:0-12602 GCA_009801055.1 Stichopus horrens
TACCGACCACCACTTGTGGACTTGTGTGACCATCACTCTAGTCCAAGATAAAAGTAAAATGATATTAAAATATAAGGATGAGCAAGCTTTGCAAGAACATGTTTTCCATTGGAGTCTGGTGGTTACTTGTTAATATTCTTTAGTTTGATACTAAACAAATCTATATAAAATCATATCTTTCACAACTGAGTTTAAAGTTTCTGCTGAGTTTGTCACACCCAGTGGAACCAAATACAAGAGATATCTTTCATACTGTACATACAATTTTTTTTTTTATTTGAAAGCAAAAGAATCACTGAAATGTTTGTATTTTTAGTTTGACCAGAGTCGGTACTAGGATTTTAAACTTTGTGGGAAGGACCTTAAATGAAATATTGATCCAGGTCAGAGATAGCACTCTAGTCACAGTAAAATACAACTTTTTATGGATGGGATGTTCTCCCTTCCTTGAGAGGGACTCAGTTTGAGAGAGAATTCCTTGTATCCTCCTCCCACCAACTACAGTAGGTGACAACACTGGTTTGAATAACCTATTTTCATCATGCATGATACTATTTAAATGTACTTGTAGAGCCTTCTACTAATGATTCACAAAAAAATCCGGTTCTGGCCGGATTTTTAACAATGTCCGGCCAGAACGGGCACCGGATAATTTTTCATTATTCGGCCGGATAGTCTGGCCAGACCGGATATCCGGTGCACCTCTAGATATAAGACACTGGACTACACAAAGAAAAAAGCATTCCACCATGGTTTTAACAGAGCTAAATTTTTAAGTCATCACTGTCTGCAATCCTACCCCCTCCGTTCCCCCTCCCCACCAGCCATCCATTAATTCCCTCTACTCTTACATTTCTCAAGGCAGTAATTTTGTCTAAGTAACATTTAAAACGATGAGAGAAGAGCTGTGCAAATGCTTCGAATGCAGTTACAAGTCCCTCATAGCACAACCAGTAGATTCATACAAGCAGAATTGCAGCTACGCTAGGAAAATATGAGCACTTAAACACACATTTGGCCATATTTTGACGAAGCTGTTCTTGGGTGTTATTATTGGAAAAATTTACTGTATGTCCAGTCCTTTTTAGGAAACAAAAGATCCTGAAACCCCAAAAGGAAGGGAGACAAAAAAAATGAGTGCCAGTCTGACTCCACAAAGATTGAAGTCACACACCCAGGTTCTAAATATTTCATTATGTCAGCTTGACAGGGTCTGTACAAAGCAAAATCTGGAGTGGGGGTCACCATTCCAGGGTTCCAGTGTACTTTCCATAGAATCACTTTTTGTGACATTGCGATGACTGGCCCAGCACCAACAAAAGAATTTCCATGACCTTCCTCCAGACATCTAGCGCAAAGAACTTTTCAACTATGACAGCAGAAGGCAAAGCAATATGAGTTGAAGAGATTAATACATTTTGATATTACAAGTGAGAATATGTTTTGCTAATAAAGTTACAAGTGAGATAGAAACAATGTCACTTTGAGACAGTTTCCAGGTCTTTTCCAGGACTTCAAACGATTTCCTTGAATTTCAAAACTTTTCCAGGCCTTGGAATAATTTCCCAAATTTTTATGGCTTTTTCAGGTTTTCCATGACTGCAGGAAATGTGCCATTGGTAGGGTGAATGAGTATTTAAACAGTTTGTAGGTAGATACAGATGGAAAAGGGCAACTTTATTTTACTTGTGCTGCATTGACAAGTTGAGTTTTTCACGTTGCAGTCCTATGAATACATATATTGTACATGACTACATTGACAGGGTTTAAGTACAATGTATTCTTTCAAGCAGTATCTATATGGTTAATGCAAACAAAACAGTTTTTGGTACACTGTTTTCAAGAATTCAAAATACAAGGGCACAATAACAATTAAGAACCAGAAAGTCAAAGGACTTTGTGATTCCTTGACAATATCTCCTTTTTTCTTTCCAAACACATACAATCACTTTGAACAAAAGCGACCAAGGGAGAAGGAAAGAGACCACATCAAAATGAAAAACAGAACACAAGAATGCAAACCATGTACATGAAAATTGTAGTAATGATACCTCTTCTTAAACCAAGGTAGATCATAAGTGCATAGGCAGTTCATGACACCAAGTGTGGTTAAAAGTCTTCAAAGGCAAACTACAAAATATTTCCCTGTTTAAGGGTAGTTGTCTTAGGAAAAGGTGACGTAAACCAAATTTTTTGTTAATCTTGACAGGGAACTGCTGGCATATAAGTTGCTGCTAAATCTAAAAAGCTACGTTAAGTGATGTTGAATGATTGTTTTGAAAGGGTTAAAGAAATGGGCTTTTAATAAGCTTGTTGAAGAAAATGAGACCAAATTCTATTTAGCAACATGTATCTGTCAAACGACCTTTGACCTCCATGAAAAACCATAGGTAGCAACTACTCACAATGGACTACCATAACTCCAACTCTAAAGTTCAAGCATCTCTCTCTTCTTGAGATACTGTGTTTACCAGCCAGGCATCACATACACAAACACACACAAACACATCACAATCGCACAGATTCCTTGCCTGCCTTCAGCAAGGAATAAAAATGCTCAAAATATTGAAGGATAAAATTCTCATTTCATTCTCAGCACTTTTTGGCTATAAACAAGAAAATGAAAAGGGGTGGGAGGGCAGTTCAGAATGAGTCTACAGTAGGTACTACCGTACTTGAGGCAATGGGAATGTTACCAATCATCTCTATGCTAGAGTAAAGTGAGACGGACTAATCATGTGAAACAGGGAAACTTACAAGAAACAAATCACACATTTTGGTAAAACATTCAATACAGCTTGGTCAGATGTCACATGAGATGTGTACATTTAATAGTGTGGAGTGAAAATGCTGACTAAGACATATTTCAAGCACTGCACTTGCAGCCAGTAAAACAAAAACATGTAGCGGAAACCACGCCATTGGCACGTTTAAGGAATTCTCTAGCTGACATTTTAAATGTGTAAATGAACTATTTTTTAGAAAGAACATACAGTACATGACATGGATGTATAATCCTATAATACCACTACTGTGGTTAGGCCCAAGAAGGATAGGTTGTTTTCAGCATTTTTACCACAGTGATAGTAACTTTTTACGGTAGTGCCAATCTCAGGGGCACACCAATTACAAGTTCTGTATTATTACACACCTGTCTCTGTTTGGTTTTCAAGAAGGCGAACCAATTTTTATCTTGGTGCCAATCCCATACGATACTTCCAGTAAGGAAAGTAAGGTTACAAGATGATGGTACATTTAGCGCAAGTCTAGAAGATTGGACATCCCCCTCTCCATCACACCCTCTCCCCCTCCCTCCTTCTCCTCTTTACATTCTTATCAACAAGAGACTATGTTCAGTCGTCAGACATAACAGATATATGCAGACTTCTTTCAGGAACAGTATATGTACAATACACTGGATTGTTATATAACGTACTGTACTCATGTTGCTCTACCTGCTTCAAAGCGAGCACTTAATGGAGACGGTTAGTGTCCCTTTATATGTGATGGAGCTTCAATTTATCCTACAGACACATCTATTAAGCACAACACCCAATGTGGGATGCTTCAAGCATATCTAATGGAGAAGTCATAAAATTGAATAATTTATGAACTGTATCCGGCCATAATTACGCAAAGAGCAAGAGTTGATTCATCTATTTCTTTTGTGAGGATTCTGCGAAAGAAAAACCTGTCACATATTTTTTTTCAAGATTGCATCTGAATTCGAAGACAGATATTCATTAATTGATTCATGAATGTCTGATGGTAGTCGACGAATGTTATCAACTTTTTCATACTCTTTGCAGCTGACACGCTCATTGGCTGAACGATTGCTGCAGTAGAAATGATACTCCTCTCACAAGTGAGGAAAATCATTTATGGCAACGAAGGTTGAAACCTCGCTCTATATTTAATCATTCATTTAGAGAGGCTTATACTTGTTTATTTTTCCTTGAAAGAATTACAATTTGAAACAGCAACAACTGGTAACCAAACAGTTTTACCGAACTACCAGTTTTCAAAGAGGGGGGTTCAAGCATTAGCGAGGAAATCCTTACATACCTTTTGATTAATCTCCTAAGTTAAGACATTGATCTTCCTTTATTGTAAAGACACCTTAAGTTGAAGGGTCGCAAGCAGTTAAAGATTACCCCCAGATCTTCTCCCTGAATCTGTCAACTCCTCCTGACACCAATACCTTTGACTTTTCTTCTGTTACAGTGGCAAAGCCTCACAATTTAGTCAGACTCCTTACTTGAAAACTTCAACTCCTCTTTTTGTCCTCTCCAACTAAATATCACCTGCAAAGTGACAAGTAAGACTACAAAATGTCGGCCAGAAACCAAGGAAAGGACGGACACAACTCACCGCTTTTGGACTTTCTTCTTTAGCCTGCTCCTCTGCTGAATCAGGATCCTCTGAGTCAAGGTTTGAAGTTGAACTTGAGCTGGATAGCTTCCTCTCCAGTTTGGACTTGGAGGAGGAGGGCAAAAGAGACAGCAAAGCGCTGCCTGAAACCGCACCGGTGTCGTCATCATCTTTGACTTCCTTCAAGTCTTTGGGTTCCTCTCCTGACGGGGGCTGCTGCCGTTGCGAGACAGGATCCTCTTTATGTTCACTGATCACCACAGCCGGCAGCTGCGCCACTGGCGTGGTTATTGGTTCTGAAAATTTTCTGGAGAACGATGGAGATGTTAAATTATCCTTCGTTCCATCCCAGCTTTTATACCTGTGAAACTTTGAGAGGAGAGAGTCAAATGTTGGAGATTTTGGAGGATGTTTTAATCTCACTGTGAGCTCTGTTCGTTGCAATTCAACAGGTTCAGGATATGAAGTTTGAGGAGTCCTGTGTGCTACTGGCAGAAGTTTTGAGGAGTCCTGGAACCCCTCATCGGGAGACTGCAGGGTCTCCGTTGAGGACCCATCCACAACAATCCCTTTGACATCCAGAGCTTCAAGTCGTTGAAGCGGAGGTCTTTTGGGTGGGCGCGTATGTATACGCTCTTGTTCGCTAGTTGAAGGAATATCATGAAAAGAAACATCTTCGTTGGAAGAGTTGTCAAGGGATGAAGGTAAACTAACAGACAGACCAACTACACCACTGTCATGGCTACTAGTTCTCCTTGGTCTGCCTGGTCCACTTCCAGGTACAGTCAACTTGTCCTTGTCCTGAATTTTGACACTGGTGTCTTCCATAACTACTACAACAGGGGGTGATTGGCACCTGGTAGGACTCACATAGCCAGGGCTGCTGAATCCAAAGCCACTGTTGTAACCGCTACTCGGACTTGTGCATGGAGAGGACAACACTTTGCTTGAGGGTGCTTCCAAGCTCCCAGTTTGTGAATTCAGGGAAACCCCGTGGGGGCTCCCAATGACTAATGTTTTCAGACTCACTGAGCGTCTGTTGAGCAGAGGAGTTGGGTATTCCTCCGGGTCTGAGTCGTTCGATGAAGACAGGTTGCTTGCCGAAAGGGATCTCAATCTTCTCAGCCGACTCGTCCGTGAATCCAATGAGTGTTTCTGTTGTTCGGGGTTGCCGTTAGACACTTTATTGCATAGTTCCACGATGCGGGGAGAGATTGGCCTAGCTGAAACTTTTACAACTGGGACCCTTTGCTTCTCCAGAGGTAGTGAAGTAGTGGGCAATGGCACATGGTTTCCATGATTCATGACATCCACGAAAGAGCTAGTTTTGGTCATTGTCTCTGAGGGTAGGTCAAACTTATCTTGCCTCCGTCGCGGATAAACGGCCGTGAGATTGTTCTCCGCTCCGACGAGCACAAAGTACGATCCACCAGTCGTTTTTCTTGTGATAGATGATGCAGTGGCTGTTCTACCAGTGCAAGCATTCTTTCCTCTTGAACTCATGCCTACAGTGCCTTCACTTCGCTTTACCTTCTACCCACTCCTTCCTTTTGCATTTTTCATTACTATGCTAATTTATCGACAATTTTTTCAAGGAGATGGGTACCCCCTACCTTCTCAAGGTTAATGGACAGCTTGTTGCAGGGTGGCTTTAACCACCAGAGACCATCCTAGGTAAGGACACCAGATTCACTGGGGACTCAGCAATGACTGTGGAAGAAAGAAAAACATTGAAATGTCAATTACACTACAAAACTGATGTAAGCCCTTGAAAAAATAAAATCCTGTGCTTACTGTTGGCAAGTAAAATATTCACGTACAACGAAGCAAGACTTAATTATGCCAGATGAAATCTAATAATTGCTAGTTTCTTGCGAGGGTTCATTAAGGAACTCAAGAGCCTGTGGGAAGAACAAATTCGATATTTTCATGACAGCAAATATTGGCCTTGGCAGAATCCTTTGCAGTTGTAGTCTGCACACACACAAAAAAAGACAAAAAAAAAAGATGAGAGAGGAGAAGTTTACTTTGAATGAGAAACTATTGAGCGGAATAACATCTTGTTTTACTGCAAATATCCACCAAAGTGAAAAGTTGAATACTTATGCTTAAAAAGATTTATAGTGGTGCAAAACTTCTAACCTTTTACAGATGTTTAGGAAAAAAGAAACAGGACACACAGACATTGCCTAACCAAGAAAATTGTGGAAACTCATTTCAATGTGTTTACAGCAGTTGAATTCCTGTTTCAACAATAACCAAAACCTCAACAGAAATTACCAGTTCTTCAAAGGTTGTGTGACATACATCTAGAAAAGAGCTGGCTTCATTCAGAAACTGACAAGTAAAACCCTGAGTGAAAATCCACTAGAACTTTGTTAAATATCTATGTGTTTGAGATTTTGCATACTGCACAAATTTGCATACTATGCCCACGCTTATTCATGATGCAAGAACGCACTGCAATTTTGATACGGTAACCAGAGTTTTAATTTAATGTGACGAGCAGTACCACATGGCTTATCAGAGGAATACAGTAAAAGCAATGAGATATGACAAACAATATAGCATTAACAATAACATTACACATAACCAATAACAAGAACTGTTCATGCTATCTTCTTGAAACTGTTGCTAATGTTTTTCCAAAGTTACCACATACTGGCCTCATAATGAATTTGAGCCCCATGTCAAATAATGTTTTAGTCACAGTGGTACAGTACATAACAATTGTGAAGTCAGCTGAAGATTGCCTTCTTGGGACATTCTGTTTACAAGGCACTTTGTTTTGACTTCTATTGATTCCAAATTACCTAATACTGCAGCCAAAAGCGATCAAGTTTATCGTACTTCATGGAGTGCACCTATGTACTGTATGTGATGCAATTTGCCCTTTTTGAGACACTGTACTTGCAAAGATAGTGATTTGACAACTGCTAACCTCAACTGACCTTTGACCTCTCCCGCCAACAGCAGGCCACTTGTTCCCAATTTTTTTTATCCTACTTAACAACTATGAGATCAGTCAAAGCTTCAATTCTTGAGGTACTATGTTTCCTCAGTTTTCGTGATTTAAACCAAGTTGCCCTTCAAGTATCCTGGAATTCTACCAAAACTGATAGACTTCTTGAAATTTTTGCATCTGCACATTGTGAATCCTTTCAATATTCTCTTGACCTTTTGTGTTCACCACAAATTTACATTCCCTCAAATGTACTTCAGACATTAACCACCAACACCAGGCTTCTTGTGCTCAATGAGGTACACCTACATAATGTATCAGATATGACTTCAACCAACAAAAATTCTCTTCTTTCAATACTGTGTAGGCATCACAAACACACACACACACACACCAGCATGGCTACGAAGGCTGTGATTATCATCAAGACTACTGAAGGCAATCATTCTGCTGACTCAAACTTTTAGGCAAATGCATGTAAAACTACAAATTTCATTGACTGGTCCCAAAATATCCACAGTACTCTCAATATCCACGACAGTAATGACTTTGTGACACTGGTTTCTGCAATATCACTCCAAGTCAGACAAAGGAAAAGAAGCTGAAAAGCAATTAACTGCCTTCAGCCGGAATGCCATTTTAAATTCTTTTTCAAACAATTTTGTGCACTTTTACATCAAAGCAAACTCAGGAATTTCACAAAGTTGTTTCCAATGGAATGAATAATGTATACTAGTATGCTTCAAGAGCTACTGTATTAGAGATGTACGTAATAATTCTTCTTGTAATCAGCTGAACGTGTATGCTACTCCATACAGAAAACTATTACTGCAGCAATGAAAGTAAAAGCATGAAGTTTGCAAATTTGATAGCAAAGAACATTTCGTTCTTGTGATACAGCATTTGCAAAGTTTTCAAACTATGACCTCTACTAGCCTGAAGGTGAACGTGACCTCCTCAAAAACTAAGGGGATTACTTACTCATCAAGAGCTGACAACATTTTTCAGTTCTAAGTTCTAGCAATGCTGACATTTCCAAATATCTTGTTCAGAATATTTTCACACTTTAATCACTGGTGGCCTCAAATGATCTTTGACCTACCTGAAAAACAAAGGGGACCATATACCCACAATGGACTACATATACACTAACTTTGGAGTTCAAACACCATTCCCTTCTTGAAATACCATGTTTTGAGCGGTCATATACACACTTGCGTACGTGCACACAGGCACTAGCCATAACCAAGGAGTCAAAAATTGTTGGTGCTTTAAACAAATGCACACATCTGGACTCTGAGGTGTATGTGATACAGGTGCGAGAAGATCGGATTTTGGAAATCATTTAAAAACATTACACATTGCAAGGATAATTGAAGTCAGGGGAGGAAGACAATTAGTTTGTGAGTTGCTTCAAGTTTCTTATCAATGTGTATTAAACAAGGTTACATGCTGGTAAATGCTTGGCAGAAGGGTCTCTACTTAGCACAAATTATCATGAGAGTAAATTTATTTTTGGCGGATTGTTGGCTGCCTCTATGTGCACAGCAAGTAATTTTGTTGGTCAAACCTGATACAAATGGCCCAAGAAACATGGTTCAACTCAGCAGAAATGCAGGGAAAGCCCACACTATTACTACTCGACCACACAAAAACTTTTTTCTCTTACCTACCGAACTAATTGTGCAGCAACCAGATCACTGTAAAAGCGAACATTATCCTCTTCCATCACAAAAAAGAAATTCAGGAGCTTATCTCCCCACGCAGGTACAGTTTGGTCCTACTTGCATTAGAAACTGGCTGATGTACAACACCGACTTGTGGATTTACTTACCTGAAGCTGTAAATCAGGCATCATAGTAAACGTTTTATGTAGATTGATATTAGACACACCCTTAGAGCAGACTTTGTTTTATGCCACTGTACCTGCATTCAGAGGAATCATCAGCAGCAGCAGCAAGAGATAGCCAGGCCAACCTGAATCATGTGTACTAACACCGTACAGGTCCTCCTGTGTCACTTCTGTGCAATTATTGATTTAACCAAAGCAACGAAAATGTCAGAGTGTTAGTGGTTAGATGGCTTGTTGACATTGGCTGATTAAACCCTCTTTTCACAGTTATTCTTTGAAAAATCAAACAAATTTATACAAGGCACTGTCAATAAACCACACTGGTGTTGGCCTTTAAGAGTCTGTCAAGCTCAAACAGACTAAATGTGACTTATGGGCTCCCAATTATACAGTACATACATCAAATGAACTACACTAATGTGAGTGAATGTTTAACGCAGTTGAGAATCACACTGACTTTGCGTCCATATGGAATGGGGCCACCAGTATCCCAGGATTCTGATTAAAATCACACTGATTTATGCAGTGGCAGAAAAGTGCCATAACTTGTGAGGATTTCTGATGTTTATGTTGTCACAACTCACCTGTGTCATTCACACCGTTGAACTGTAACATAATGTCGCAGTTACATATCTGACATTCCCTGATATCACATCTTTCACATTGTTGCAACTCAAATGTAATCTATTTCAGTGGGCAGCCCATTATTGAATGCCTCAGTACAGCTTTAAACAACAAAGTAACCTTAGCAATTTATGATTATTAGACGTTAACACTATGTGTTATGGTGTGGAGGTATACAGTGCATAACTCATAAAAGTTTGGTCCTCTGTTTCAAAGTTTGCAAATTAAAACATAAAATTACCTAAACAACTACTGTGCAAAACATGGTCTGGGTGTGCGGCTGACGGCGCATCTACAGCAAAGGCATGTAAGGAAAATCTCATTTCTGGAAAGCTGGGGCTATGGGCAGACATGCAAAACCTCTGTAATAATTCCTCTAAGATTACCCCTCAATGATGTCCCGAGGCCATGACAGCATAAGTTCTCAACTGTCTGAAAAACCTCCACACTCGGGGCACATAATGAAGGCAGACTGGGAAAGAGGCACCTGTTGGGTAGTAGATAGGATTGCGTCATATGTGGTGTTTAAGGTTACCAGTACTCTTGGTACATGGTGGATGGGAGTGTAATTGTTATGTTGAAACAGGTACATGAGGAGTGAAGTAAATCAGTAATTTACTGCGTAACATATTGATCCTCTTGAAAGTGAGTTCTGTGCAAAACCTTCAACTGACTTATTTCTTACGTTGTCTCCCGACACACTTTCCTCGAGTAAAGAGACATATTCATTTGTGCTCTACTTTGAGGATGCTGCACACTGAACAGAAAACAGTGAAGGATGGGGAGTACCGCAATGAATGTCTCTATGATAAAAGTTTCCATGTAATAAACATTGTGTTGCAGATCAACTTCAAAAGTTTGATCTGGTCTCCCATGGGTTATTTATGGAAAATTGAAAGGGAAATGAACATTTTCATGCAACAGAAAGTTCATCCATTTTCCAGGATGCTGACAAGTTACAACATCATTTCACAAGCACATGCTTTTCATCAGATTCCAAGACCGAAAGTATCTCTTACCTATGGAGGGTTTTTTTTTCACACCACGTGAGACTTTTTTTCATTTAAATTCCTTTTTCAAAGTGACATACATCAGCATTCCCTTTTTTTTGTGCTTGCATCCGACTAATTTGACGCAGTTTGGGAAACACGCTTTTGAGGCATCAGGCCTGTCGTTCTTTTTCCAGCTAGGCATGGTTTAATTAACCTGATGAAGTTCCTTCTGATTGCAACACGACACCTTTGAAACGTGAGAACAGTCAAATTATGCAAAATTTTATGCTCAGCATCTGTTCTAGTGACAATGGAATATTACCATACTTGGCAATGCCAATTTCGAAGTGTAATTTGGCATGCACATTAGGCCTCTGGTGAACTCTAACACCATACTTTTTTTTAAAAGGCATACTTTTTTTAAAAGGCATACTTAACATCACAAAAAAGTGTTGCTGCTATACTTGCAGCACCGAATCTTACATTTAAAACCAGTACACAGATTACCTAAAATGACAGTAAAGATACTACATACTTTTATTTTCTCGATTTTTCTTGTTTTTCCTTTGGACGTAATTGTCTTTCAACTCTCGGGGTGAAACGGATTCAGCTTAAATGAGGGCTTTTTCCTGTTTTCATGGGTGGACTGTGTCTTAGTTTTATAAGCCACCATACATTAAATATGAACATACTGTCCTACATCCTTTTCATTGAATTTGACAGTTCTGTAAGTGATGTTCAGAAAGTGTTCCATGGGCTCATGCATCAACTACTTAACCTTCTTCTGTGTAGTAAGAAATTATCTGAATGAATACAAAACAAAGATGGTGCTGATGGAAAACATTGATTCTAAAAGTCTACCCGATCTACCTAAGTTATGCATCGCAGACTGCAGCAACAGTCTCTATTACAATAGTGATGGACTTCTGTGTGTCGTCACTGTACAGGAATCTCTTTACTAGTCTTTTGAACACGCTTTCTGTTTTCCTAATGTTTGTTTTAAGAAGATGATATATACCAGACAGAAAACACAATTACAATCACATCACTCCTTTTTGTAAAACTCCAACTTTTACAAAGACATAAAATAAAGATCAAGGGAGGCAACTACAGAAGTTTTCAAAGATAGATGCAGAGCATATAGGTTGCCTGAAGATGTGTGTGGATACAAATACTGCAAACATTCTTTGCATTGAGCACCAGATGGTACTTAAATGCCGTTCCCTGAAGTCGGAAGATTTTCTTGGGTTATTTTCATGAAAAATTTCAAAGGTTACACAGCAGAATACTTTGAAGGAATTTTCAAGCTGACATCACCTACACAAACTCGTTTTTGTAAAAGGGAATATAACTAGTATTGTGATACTGCTATAAAACCATGACTTAGCACAAATCATCGACTATCATAGCCACATACTGTAAGTACACTGTAAGGACACAATCACAACTAGTTCCAACTCTGTGGTAAAATGTGTTAATCGTGACAGATTCTGCGAGTGCTGAAGTTCCAGCAAACTTGACAAGCGATATTTTGTGGCCATCTTTCTTAGATTGGGATGATCACATGCTGATGACTTTGAATTTGGAGAAATAGCTTTGATGATTTGGCTGACATTTAACTGGCCAATGGCAAACGATCAGTGCATTATAGAGCTATTATTTACCAGGGAAAGATTAAAACATAGTTAAACTGCTTAGTGTGGTAATAGCACACACAGCTCGTGTGTTCATGTTTACTCACACTCTGGGTATTTTTAAAATAACACTGCAATATTGTTGCAACAATGTTACAGTAAACATA
>VJOZ01056522.1:0-13773 GCA_009801055.1 Stichopus horrens
CAAGAGATTGAAATAAAGTCAGTTTATTATTTTTTCTCAAAACTTTTTTATAACTGATGGAATAACATTAACTGATGTTGACCTTCAACTAACATAAAGTGTTCAGTTGTCGAAGGTGGTACCTTACAATGTTTGGTACTGTTTAAAAATCCTCTTGAATATTTTTTTATGTTGAAAATTTACCTGCGAAGTAAATGCCATTTCTTGCAATCTGGCAATAACGTTTTTTTTTCTTAAATACTTTGTGCGCTACACTTAGATAGTGTAAAAGATGCCTTAATCAAATAATTGTTATGCCCTATGAAATCCTCTTGAATGAAATTTATGTTCCTGTAAATTATCACATCCTAGGAATCTTGGTCCCAAGCTAAATCTATAGGAATGCTCCTTCTACTTAATAGACGATTATTCACGGTTGGCCCACCCCTGTTGAATAATTCATGTTACTCCAGTGTCCAGACTATTTTATTGGCAGAGGGTGCATGAACTATTCCCTAAGGAAAAAGACACCTTTCCACGTTCATGTGAACTGCATATACCTATGTCTGCGCCACTGTGGTGTTAAATATGAGAATGTTGGTTTAATATTAAATTTAAGATTACTTCGTCTCTTACCGTCGCACCGTTTTTATTCCCCNNCCCCTCATCGAGGCATTGGTAACCGGATTGCACCTCCGAATATTTATGACATCTTCCATGTGTCGAGCAATAATTAACATTGTTGATCGTAGTCCTACATAATACAGTTCGTCTGTGCAGTGTGTGCAGTTTTATATATGTACCTACCCGCATATATCCGGCCAACTGAGTCTCAAACTTACTACAGCCCAAAGTCAAGTTTCTTCCAGCTTGTTCCGCCGGAAGTACAGAACCTGATTGCGAAACGGTGTGAGCTAATTTTTGTTGACTTAGCTGCGTGTAAAGGGGGTGTTCTGCAACCACAACAAACTGTTATCGCAGAGCTATGACGTCATTTCCTGTTTCAACTGATTTGTTGAGGTAACCGCAAAAACATCACGAAGCCAGCAGCCCGAGCCAGTCGGCAGTGAATACAGTCTATGCCATTAAGCCTGAGACTCCCGTGTAGGACCTACTGGCAAAACAAATGGACTACGATATATCATAGGTCATAATACTTCTATGGAGGGAACCTGTTGAACTTGGCAAAACAATTTGAACTAATTTGGGTGTTGGCAAACCGAATAAATAAACCTTTGGATGTCATATTGCTGCAAACTGTAATTGTCTTTGTACCGTTTGTTGAGTGGGTGGGCATATTTCAAGGTATAGCCTAATCATATCAAAAAGTAAACCAAGAGTTTGATGACACAGTTGATGAAGGCAGGCATACACATTGCCTTAACACTTAAGTTGACATAATCACTACAGAATCACATTCAATACAGCTGCAAAGTTCGATAATATCGCCTTGATCTACTCCTTTGTTTATTTCACCGACAGTTGATGGTAATGAGTGTAGCACTGACAAATATCCATTAAGGGTGAGCTCCTGACGGTGCACGAAGTGGAACGTTAAAGACAGACACTCGACGTTATTGCCATATTTTGTACCTAGGGCTGGGAAAGACAAAGTCTATTGCGATGGAGTTTCCTTTTTTAAACGGTTAATTAATTAAATTAAGGGACGTGACCGAAATATCTATTGCGATTGGGCCCTGTTGTGTTCAGATATGTACCAGTGGCGCCTGTGAATCCTTCCTGGGGAGGTTGATAGACTCAAAAGGTGTCCTTCAACCCTTACAAGATATTTGTGTAAAGGCGACGTGGAGCGCAATAATTAGTTGGGAACATACCGGTAAATGTTTGGATAAAAGTAACCCATATATCGCCGAATACTGGTCACATTCCCGGCTTGCGCAGGCGACCTTTCACTCTGACAGGAACACCCTACTGAAGAAAAAAGCCGCTGCTGTAGTAACCCCCCCCCCTATATCCATCCAGCCATGCCGCCACTGTAAGATATATCAAGAAATTGAGTAAGAAACGGCAGTGTGTGGGACTCGAAAGTAACAGAAGGCTGCTGACTTGGAAAAATTAATCGATTTCATGATGATCATGATCATCATGATGTTTCGATGTTGTTGGCGATTGGCCATTTGTCTGTTCTTGAGTCCATCTGTACTGATCGTTGCATGTCTAGTGAAGGCTATTTTAAATTTTTGGATGCAGAGTAAGTTTTCGTTAAAAACTGGCATTCTCACAATGGCTTGTCGGAAGAAAAATAATGGTTTATTTGTAACCTGATTTCCCGTCTGTCACAATCACACTAGAAAAAAAAAAGATGACTCATGCGGTTGCCATGGTTCATTGTACAAAACGTTGGCATAACTTGGCAATGATTCCACTTCAATAAGGGATGTCACGTCGCCACTGCTTGTAGAGTAATTTCTCGATTAACTGGTAACTCAATCCAATGAATGTGCATGGTAAGCTTATAATCTGGAGACAAACAAACCAAAAGGTTCGTGAGCCTCTCGACCAATTTTCCGAAACTGTTCATGACAAGTGGATGGGTGTAGGTTATCTCTGACTAATGTAATCGTTGCAGCCGTCGTGTGTTTGTACTACATATAGCCCAACAATGTCTTAATTACACTAAATCAGGGCAGGTCGCGTTTTCATGATTACCTCGACTGCAACTACCTTTGACCCACACTAAGAACATTCTTGTAATGGGTGTATAGGGGGGGGGGCAATAGATTGACTCACATGGCGTGTGTGTGCCAGGACCTGATCTGAGAAGAAGCAACAATTGCAAGTTTTAAAATAGAAAAAAAGACCGGAGTAGGTCTGTTTTGACCGTAAGGAGAAACTTAGCTTAATGAACTCATATCAGTAGGAGCGGATCCAGATGCTGGGGGCGCACCCCCACCCCTTTCGATGACCAAAGATTTTTTGTTTCAAGTAGGCCTTATCGAAATCCTGAGCATATAGATATGGAAAATATGCTTCCCAGATCCTGGGAAATCGCATCTGTAAGCGCACCTATACTTCAAGTTTTCTTGGGGAGCGGCCCGAACGCTCCTTAATTGTGGCTTCGTGTGTCTGGTGCTCGCTATATGTCGATCTTCGATGTGTGCGCCCGCCCTTCTCCCACACCTCCCCCTTTTTCCTCAAAATCCTGGATCCCCGTCTGATATATAGTGTGAGAAAAAGGTGATTGTGCATGTGAGTTATGTTAAAAGAGGCTCTTTGAGGTGTTTCCTGCAATTCCCTATTTTTCCTCTCTAAACTGTCAAGTTCCTTCAAATATTAATGACATATGGTCAAACTAGAGGAAAAGATCCTCACGTGTCGCATAGAAAGGAACATTAGTGAGTGAGTGAATCACTAGCGATTCCATTTCGGTTTTAGAAAATCCGTGACCATGCAGACACTTTTCACATTAATGCAAATTCAAATGCTGCACAGCTAGTACAAGTCAGGGTCAAACATTACAAAAAAACTGACAGTTTTTTTTTTTTTATAGCTATTAGACTAATTTGTGCTCATTGCATACAAGTTGCGACGTTGTTGAACACTTCAAGTTCAAAGCCCTCACTGACGTAAAGATATCAACTCAATGAGCCACTTGAAGCTGGTTTCATTCTTGTTACTACCCAAGTGAAGAGAAACTGGTAAAGTTTTCCCTTGCCACTGAACGGGACAACTTTCCCTTTAATTGTAAGACACAACGGTGTACGTTGTACGCTCTGAAAGAAATAACAACGCATCCAACCTCAGTGTTTGACAATTGGGTTCATGCAGAATTAGGCCAAATATGGGCATTGTTGGTCTGTAAAGTCATCCAAACCTGCTCTGTACGGTATCGCTAACTATGACATGTTATGACATCCTTGGTGCTGAGAACACTAACCTTCCCAGCAGGTGTGGGTGTGTACGACTTGCAAACCTAAACGAATGCAGCCGAGAACCGATGCAAGAGTAATACACGTCCGCCGTGCGGACTAGGAGAACACTAGCAGTGTTTCTGAAGTGTCACGTCGAATATCCGAGTCCGATCCTCTAAACGCAGCACATTTTGAGGCTGCAAGCCAAATGTAGGCTATTATAAGGAATCAAATGTAAAGTATGACATCTAAATCTTATCTAAACTTATGTAAGGCATGAAACGATGTATAAGAATGATCAAGGTAGATGACACGTAACCTATAAATTTGTCCTCCTTTTCCTCATGAGGCAAAAGACGATACACTGTCAGCTCGCCCTTTTCATTATAACACCGGGTTACTTAACGCACCATGTCTACACTCCACTAACATTCAGAGCGCACGATTTGCATCGATCTAAACACACATCACACTATTGGACCCGTACGTTCAACCAAGGTGCTGCCACTCAAACGAACTCAAATATTAAATCACCAGTTAAGGGCAACGGTCAGGCATGTACCTGCCTCAGGTGGTTGTTTCAATCCAAATCATACAAATCATTGTCACATTAAAGAGAAATAGGGCGTTTAGAATATGCCAACATGACATGCAAAGAAAATAGAATTAAGCATTGTTAAACCATTCAGGTTCATCAACAAACATCTGCAAAAGCATCATCTCCTCAAAATATTATACATAAGTGATAAATAACAGAAAATACCTCATTTGACTGAATTTTGAAAAGTTTGAGGGAACAAATTATTGCTGAGGAATTTCTAGTGCTACTACTGCTGTCCTTGCTTGTTCTGAATAATCTACCATTCCTTTTAACAGGGAGTTGCTACTTTCAACTTATTGCTTGTGACACTCGCAAACTTCCTGCGTGGAGTATTTTCGGTCATAGCAAGTTTGTCACAAAGACCCGCCCACTCTACTTGCATATAAATTCGGCAAACGTACCGCCCATATGTTTGAGTACCGCCCATTTGTGAGTCAGAAGCTGATGTTTATTCATATTGTAGTAATGAGCGCAAACTATGAACTGTCGATTTGTCCTACGTATACGGTACGACACACTAGGCTAACATTATCGCGGGAAATCTCTCGTAAATCCAGAGCAACGTAGAGATGTTATTTTCCACGTGTTTTGTTTGAAATCCCAGAGTATACTGTTCAGTAAACAATTAGAAGCAAGGCTGGAGAAAGAACAGGAGAGGGGGTAGTGTCACCTGGGTATGTCTTTTCATATTGAGTGTGTAACATGGGTAAAGAAGATCATCTCAACAGGCTGACCCATGATATAATGGGTTATGTATCAGCGATTACAGTCCAACCACATCACATTCATTGTGATAAAGTATCTCTCACCGTTATTTCAAACAGAAAGTATCAACTGCCTGAAGTTAAATCGTCACCCTTCAAGATGTGTGTTAAGGAGCCATGCTCTCTCACTAAGAAGACGGAACAATGAGGTGGGGGTGTGTGGAGGCAGAAAGGTATGTCCAGTCCCCCCTCCCCATAATTGTCACGCAGCCGAGAATGAGAGAGCTGCGTAACTCATGATTCCTGTACAAGTCAATCCATCTGAAGTGACCATTCTTCATAGACTGATATCACAGACATGGGATGCCTATGTCACACTTACAACGCTGTCTACATGCAGCTTAAAATGCCAGGGAAGTGCTGTTTCTGGTCATTTGAGGGGCTTGTAAAGAAACAAAAAATTCTTTTACACTCCACACCAACCAAAACTGGCGCTCTGCCTAGGTTCTCCTGTCTGCACTGACACCCCCCNNCCCCCCCCATTCATTTGTGCTTCTCGTTCTGCTGTACCAGTTCCCTCATAAGTCAGTCTATTTGTAGGTATATGTGCATACATATATAAAAATACATACAAAACAACCATAGACACACCCATACACACTTACATGATGTGTACATACATACACTCATGCACAACAAACAATACAAACACGAACAACCATACCCACAAACAAACAAAGAATGTAACAAGCCTTTTATTTTCAATTTCCTAAAATGTCCACACATACAGGAAAGATGATTAGTAACAAAAACGGTTGTTTTCCAAAAGTTTCATGTAGTTTATTTTCTTTGGGGTAGTTGTAGAAATATCTCATATAATATAGGAGCAACCATATCACCATTCTTGATGACACCCAATTAAATTACATTTGATAATGACTATTTCTTCACATTCTTTTCCAGCGATACAATATTCGATCCATTAAAATCATGAATTTGCTTGAATTATTGACGTTCTCAAACCTGCTCATGTACAGCAATTCGCAATGGCCGATGGGAAAGTGAATCATGGATGTAACAAAAATAAATGACATTGTTTAACAAGCCAGGCACTTTTCAAAATACCTTCTAAGTTCTACACCAGCATTTAGAGAATCTGCATTCAAGACAATCCTCATAAGGAAAAAAAAAAGAGATGCAAATTCTTAAGTAAAGAACTTTTAAACTATTACAGAAAAGAAAATCAGCAACACATGAGAACCAAGAACATAGATAGGCAGTGGTAATTGGTTGCTAAGCAACAGAAAATAGTTACATAGTGATTATTACTCTGCCACTTGAAGGAGAATTCCAAAGTAGCATCTTAAAAATGCTTAAGGAAATTATTTCAAATTCACCATCCTCAAATGAATTCGTTTGATTCATAGGTGAAAAAAAACAGAGACAAATGACTTTGAGATTTATGGACCAAAATACATGGAAAATAAGGACAATATGCACTAGTGTTGAAGTTCAAAAACACAATAATAATCTTGAGATATTGTTTACAAGGTTTCCAAACTACATGTTACCTCTATTGACCTCATATGACCCTGAACCTCCATCAACAATGATAGGGATCATCTACTTGGAATGGACAACCCAGTTTTGAACCCAGTTTCTTCTGCAAGGACTCAAGATATGGCCTGTCTAAACTGTGACCAGTGTTGAGAAGCATAGTTTGTAACTGAGTGATAATTTTACAACAGTGGTGATAGAAACGTTTATAAAATATGAGCATGCTGATAAAGACACTGCTGTTCAGTCCAGAACAGTTGGAAATTGTTCATGGAGGAAAAAAAATAACTGTGTAAATTGATATCACCTGTCCCTTATAAGCTGACGTTGAGCAAAACAGAAGACGAGCCTGCCACTCGCCCAGAAACACAATTATGACTACCTGTCATGCTGAAATAGAAGACCATCAATGGTTGATTTTTTCACTACAATACACCAAAAAGAGATCCACACCTCATCTCAACAATACTACACCCAAAATCTTTCGTTGATTCTCACCTTTTTATCATTACTGACGATAAATATAAGCCACCTAACTTCAAGGCGATCTTTATGTTTGTAGGAGACTTAATCATTTGTATTTTGAAACTGTTTGAATCATGAGAGACAGCAGACACCTGTTTAGCAGGTTTTGAAGTTCATATTATAGTTCAAATGACCAAAACTTTCTCCACTGACCCGAATGCACTTATGAGTCCCATCATTAGCAAATCAAAGCAGATAGCAGGAGCACTTAGAAGCAATTTATTCTAAATGATAGATTCAACTTTAACATGATGGCATGTTTACATTGACAATTTACCACAACACCGCAGGGATGGTCCACACACAAGAAACATAGCAAATGTATCTAGCATGTCATCCATGTTTCTCACTGGTCTCTTTCCTAAATGACAAAGCACAAGTCTATCTTTAGCTAAATATTAATAAACAATCAAATAGTACATTATGTAGCAAGTAATGCATGAAATTATCAATTCTGACAAAGCAACAAGAAACATAAAATTTGATAACTGATCTGGACAGACAAGCCGATACAAATCGAGGAGCATCGCTTTTGTGGTCTTTTTTTTATGACGAAATGTTTATCATTATAGTACTTCATCCAGTTCAGTTAATTTGACACTATTCGATGTATAAGAAGCAAAACAGAATCCGAGGGAACTGTACTAACCATTTTTTGGTATTCCACTGGTTCCATTTAGAAAAAAACAGTGGTGGTGAGGGAGGAATCAACTGAAACAACAGGCAATTATAGGGGGTTGGTGAGGGTCACTTTGTGACAGGGCCTTAACACATGAAAACTGTACAGTAGGGTCTACAACCTATGCAGGTTCCATGACGGTGAGACTTAGTGTTAGTGTTACAGATTGCATGGTCGGGGAACACAATTTACAAATGCACCAACACAGATACCACAGAACTATCAGCTTCATTCAATGTTTGACAAAATGCTATCTAAAAATGTCACACATGACGGTGTTTCTTTTTCAACTTCTGGCAGACGATGGCATTCTGCAAGCCAACAAATGGTCAATTGGAACAGGAATGGATAACTCTTAAGTTTACTGAACCTCATAAGACTTAGCTACATCACATGACTTTTCCCATCGCAAGGAGGAATCAGAGTTATTTGAAGAATATGACATATGCACGTTTGTATGTTCTAATTGAGGGTACATTATGATAATCATAAGGGTCCCCCTACCCTTCCTAGAACCCCCCTTCCTTCTAGGGATGCACCAAATCTTAACTTTAGATTCGACCAGAACCAGACTTGGCCGGATCTTATTTGAAATCCTGCTGGATAAAATCCGGCCAGTCAGGATTTTTACAATGCTTTTAGACAGTAAGAATTGTTAATGGTGTCCTACTTTTCAAAGTACAACATCTAAATGCACTGGACCTATGAACTTGGTACAAGATCAGTCCTAGTTCCTAAAGTTCCTTCAAAAATATTAACAATTTTGTTGTGTGCTGCTATAGTAATAATAACCTTATTTTATGTGCCAAGTAATGAAATCTTGTGAAAAAGAAGCTGCATGTTTTGCAACCGTTTCATAAAATTACACAGCATATTAGTGAAGACATTTAAGAGATGCTGTGAAATATTCTAACATCTTTTAGTCAGACGATTGTAACAATGCTGGAAAATACTTTGCCAGACTTTTTGCAAAGTCCATCCAGACCGGGTATCCAGTGCAGCCCTAATTCCCTTTGAAACTCAACATAGCACACCACCTATAAGTGTTCACACAAACTTGGTAGACCCATGAAATTTGTACAAGATCAATCATACTTCCCAAAGTTACGTAAAAAATATCAGCAATTTTGTTGTGTACTGCTATAGGAATAATAACCTTGTTTTACATTCCAAGTAATGAAATCTTGTGGAAATATGCTGCATATTTTGCAACCACTTCATGAAATTACAAAGCAGATTAGTTAAGACCTTTAAGAGATGATGTGAAATTTTATACAAACATCTTCTGGTCAGACGATTGTAACAGTGTTGGAAAATACTCCTCCAGACCTTTTTTCAAAGTCCGGCCAAACGGGATATCCGGTGCATCCCTAACTGCTTCTGAAATTCCACATAGCACACCACCTATAAGTTTTCACATAAACATGCTACACTATTTTGGGAGCCTTCATTGCTCACTTCCCTTACTTTTGCGAGTCATTGATAGATTAAGGCATGATGCTTCTAATGATATAATCTCATTTTTCGACAAACAGCGGCCATTGTTTCTGAAGTTCAACAGATACAACTAAAATGATGCATTCATCTTTCAAATTCTGGTTATTATTTGATCTTTACCTGGTCAGTCTGATTGACCGCATGGAACATGTGAAGGTTCTATGATAAAATGATGCATATTCAAAAGTCATTGATTCTGATGCTCTAAATATGTAAATAATAATTAGGTGAAAGATTATTTATAGATTAACAGGGGATTCGTGGAGCAACAGTGACAAAATTCGCAAACTTGGACAGAACAAATGAAATATTTTACTGCTGTATGGGACACTGGCTGCAAAATATATTTTACTTGTAAACTTGACAAAGGTTAAGCAAGATTTTGATATTACTTATATATGATAACATATTAAAGAGTACAAATATGTTTTGAAGTTACAAATCTTGCTAACATTACTGAAGAAGCAGAAAAGGAAAATGACTTCTCAAATATTTACGAAGATCAGAAGGAAAAAAACTGACCAGATTTTGATACTGCTTTCTGTTAGTTAATAAGGATTTTCTCACAGTAAAAGTCATGCAGTTGATAGCATCACCTTTAAGTGAGTTAAATAAACAAAATCTAAATATATTTATGTACAATATAGAAATACGAAGTCATCATTCCTTCCAACCCTCAAATCCACTTGAATGCAACTCAAATTACTGGAGGAAATTAAGAGAAATATCAGCAAATTTTCAAAGCAATTAATTCAATCACAAGAGAGCGCTCATAAAAGCAGTATATTTTTGCAAAAGCATCTACACACTATGTTATGCAAAGTACTTTCAGTAACCCAAGGCTAAAACCATGGAGATGGGAGCTCATGAGTGGTCCCAAGTACTTTTATACAGTGTAATGTTAGGTATAAAGGCAATACTATGACACACAACAGCAAAAACAGTGACAGATTTTTCCATGAGTAGCTTTAAGTAATTTAATTTGGTATCACGTAGGGTCCATACTATTAATTAGTTTGTGTAGCATCATTTTCAGCAATATTGATCATAGGACTGAGAAGTGGGTGTTCTCGATGCTACAATGAAAATCTGGTGGAAATTCTCATAGTGACGATTAACAGTTTTATATTAGTTTGATCGAATTGAGGCTGGCACTAACATATTTATCAATAACCACTATTTACAAGGCAAAGTCTACTATTATAGAGCAACCATGGGTAACTTTTACAATTCAGCTCAGAAAAATAAAAGAATCTCAGCTTACACACATTCTTTTTATCATTCAAAAGTAGTCCTTATGATCCCAGGAAGTTTGAAATGAACAGTTCCTGTTTCTGCCCTTGATAAGCCTACAGAGAATGTTGAAAGGGAGCAGCTTCAGTCAAAAATATTTGTTATCTTGGCAACAACCCCAGGGTCTATTATTGCCACATCTCATTTTTTTCAGATGATGCAGATAACAATATTTCATTTCTTCAAGTCACAGCTTCCAAGAACTGACACAGTCCCAGAATCGAAGGATTGGACAGGTCTGAGGGGGGTGCTGGACCATCCATGGGGCCACGACGGAGTCTTGCTTATTCGTCTATGTTCATTGTTCTCTAATTGAGAATGTTTCTTATTTCTTTGTGCATGTGAACCAAGAAGTCAACGTAGGAAGCAGATGCATTCGCTCCTTTGTCTTCGACGAGGAACTGTTTGAACCAAGGCTCCAAAGTATCTCTTTGTCTGACCACAGCAAGCTGCAAAAGAAGTGATAAATTATTGTAAATATCGGTTTGCACAAGCCAGTGGAGTAAGTATTCAGTCTGTGATTAACAAGTGATGACTTAGTCCAAGACTATCTGGCAAAGCAAAGCTTTGCAAACTAACAACAGTGTAACATCTTTATTTCCTATTATTTGAAACAACATCAAACCAGTGTGTCACTGCCATTCACAAATGGTTGGTCTGTTGTGAATATTCATCATTTCTACCATGCCTTGCATATTAATACAAAACAAAAGCAAAAGGCTGATTATGGTGAAAGATACACTGGAACACAGGGAGCCTTATGTTAAGTACAAATAAAAACTTAGCGCACTGTAGTATGGCTAAGATACTGACATAATGGAAGGAGCACTAGGTTTGATTCGACAGCGATCTTACCGCAATACAGTGCGACGTAGACACTGACGGGCAAGGTGCGGTATGATTAAATATGACAGTGAAATTAATTTTAGGTAAGGTGACTAGGAGAGTGAATAATAAAGGGCATCACGTTTGATATAGTAGATATTATCACGCTAAGAGCACTAGATTTGATATGATAGTGATGTCACCTTCATTCCGTGTGGCTTACAATAGGGAAACACAAGGAGTACTATGTTTACTATGATAACTATCGCATTATCACATCCTGTTACAAAGATAGTGATACACAAGAAGCAGAATGATAGATATGATAGTGGCCTAATCTTCATGTAGTGTGGCAAAGATAGTGATAAACACAGTGCAGAATGAAAGATATGACAGTGGACTTACCTTAATGCAGTGTGACTAAGATAGCGGTACAAAGGAGCAGAATGAAAGATATGTTAGTGATCTTACCATAATGTAGTGTGACTAACGGCGTGAAATACTAATGGCCTTACCTTCATGTAATGCGACCTTTTACTTCTGATGGTTTGGATCAGATTCCTGAGTCTGACTGACAAGGGATTATCGAGGAGGAGCAGCTTGGAGGAATCAATGTCTATTTGTGCCGGTGAGTGAACGCCAAAGATACTCTGAACCCAGTCGTTGCTGACGTGGAGTCCTATCCACAGAAACATCATCAGACCGTTCTCAAGGAGATAGACGCCAGAATCGGAGAAACGTTCGGCTGAACATCTGATGGGGGTCGGTATGTCATCTCCATCTGTGCTGATGTCATGCTTCAAATGATAAAAAAACAGACACAAACAAAATTAGTAACTTTTAACAATCATCATCATCAGCAACACTTTCTATTGTCACTTACCAATCAAATCATCACCAGCAACACTTTCTATTGTCACTTACCAATCAAATCTGTATTTTAGCTACCATAATCATTACATGCAAACTGATGATTTACTGATGATTACAAAGTAAAAGACAAACTTTAAATGTTCCCAGCACTAGGCTTGGGTGGCTCCCACAATTTCTGAGTCGAACACTCGTGGCCAAATAGTCACGACTATGACGTTACTCGCTGTTGGTATCAATTTCAGTGACGTCATTACCTGCCGCCTGCATGTTAATAATGTTAAATTTTGAGCAGGTTTTATTGCACAGACAATGAAGTGAACCCAACCATGTTGGTGGGTGAGAAGTGGGCTACCAGCTAATAATACACAGTTTTGATGTAAGCATGCATGACTAACTTATCATGCAATGAAAAAAAGACCGGTATGTTTGTCATGATGTAAGTCATTAAACTTGCACAAATACATTCATTCAAAATGTTAAACACACAAAAAATGATCTTCGTGAATGTTTTTTATACTTCTAAAAATTTAAAAAATCCAAAGGATTTGTGACTTCAAGGCAATTACTGAGATTGGGGCAGCGTGACTCCCAGCCAGGAGTCGTGATCTTTAACGTAGCATCCAGTGAGTTATCGGAGACAACTCTGCATGATGAAGATGAGAATGTTACTCTCTGCTGCCCTCTGGTGGCATGAGTGATTCATCATCTTAGAATCACTGCGACTACTCTTGTCGACACATGGTCTACAACGATGAGTTGCTCAACATCCAACAAAGTTGTCAATCGATCTTCACATATCGTAAACAAACAGATCTGATCGGGGCATGTTCTACTGGGTGGGGGTTGCAGGTGACTAACCAAGCTGAGACGATCCACAGACTCGGTACAAAGGTTTTTTCAAATAGGAACCTCAAGGCAGTATGGCAATATGGGCGTGAAATTGAAAAAAACATTTTCAGTGAGGTCGTCCTCAGCGGTTGCAGTTCACTAAGATTCAGTTAGAGTCTGACAATCTAATGATGATGACGACAAGACTGCACTGAAGATTTGAAAATGCATGCAGGGTTGTTAAAAAATTTAGTTAAAACAATACTGCTTGAGGATATCAAAGATCACTATTTATATCAAGATCACTGTATTACTTTTCATACAATAAGATCAGGTCATTGAATTTAGTGTTGTGAGGATTCACAGATTGTTTTCTATTGTTTACTTAAGTTTTGGTTATGTAAGATAAGATCCTTTAAGACGAACACCTTGATAAGGAAATAAACTGATGTTACTGTATATCTCTCCTTCGAGTGGAAAAGTTATGAAGGAAAGGTTTACAACTTATAAAAACAAACAAGATATTCATTTTCATATCTG
>VJOZ01056534.1:4855-17127 GCA_009801055.1 Stichopus horrens
AAAATTCCTGACCAGACACTTTTTCACAAGTACTAAGCCATAAAAAAATAAAACAGGTTGACTGTTTTCACGGCTATTGGATCAAAAATCTGATTAATTACGCTAATTATAAGCAATTGCCATGCAATTACTGCATACCCTTCAAAATTCTCACAAATTTAGTGATATCAACTTAATGTGCCTCATTAAAAGTAATTGACTAAAAATAATAGTTAATTTTACACTTAACGTGTGTAATAAACTGCCACTCATCCGTAGCTTTCTTTACTGTCACATACAGCTTACAGTGGTTGGTGGTACAATTTAGATTTATTTTGGATTTTGGATTTATTTCAATTGAAAGTTAATGAAAACTGAGTAATGTAAGAGCATTTTGTTCATCAATAATTCAGTAAACAACTAAAAGTACTCATTCAGTATTTCCAACACTATTGACTAGTCTTCATAATTTCATTCTTCTTCAGGTTGCATATGCATTGTGATGTTGGCCGTCAGAAGAGAGAATCACCACCAAAGCAGTCAAAACACGCCACGTGTACCTCCAAAAAGGTTCACTTACTGATTCAAGGCAATACGACAAGTTGCAAACTTTACAACTGAATTAAGGTATATGGCAACTTCAATTACTGCACAGCTGTACCAGGTAAAAATAAAGTGTACACAATAAATGGACTTGGAATTGAATTCCTCTCTTTTGTGTGTGTATTGAAAGATCAAACAATAAACTTGGCTAAAATCAATACATTGTGTGTGATAGACTTACAATATGCTTCATGCCCAACTGATTCCTGTGGTGCTTCACAACAGCTTCACTATACTTAAGGGTTATGGGGAAATGTCATAAAGACAATCCGTTATCCTTCCTGTTAGTCCATTCAAATGTCACTCATAACACACAGAGCTCTAGCTTACGGACAAGACGAAGCAGTGACCTGTCCCTTCCGCTCAGGTACGATGAACATGTGAACTTGTGAAGACTGGATCTGAAATTATAGCCTACTGTACATGGGCGTATGGTTGCCCTGAAGCTTTTACATCTGACTTCTTAAACAATTTCCTATATGTGTACAAAACACGATAAAATCAATCTTCTTGGGCAAAGCCTAACGTGAGAACATGACTACAGACTACAAAAGTGTTCCCAGTGACCCAGCCTCCCTTGATCTCTGAGCAACCACTGTGTAAACTAGCACCAGTATTAGATTTGTAAATTGTGCATACTGCAGGCTACTAGTACTGTTAATTTTGCAGTAGAGTACTTGGGGAAAACTACAGTCTATTGCCTCGTTGCGTTTGGGCCAAAATGTCTTTCATCAGCCTACAGTGCTTATTTACTGTTGCTATTCCATTTCAACATTTGAGTGGGTCTGTTGAATGTTGATTAATCAATACCTAGCATCCTGAGATACTCGGAGGGAGTCCGGATCTGTCATTTAGGTGTTTACATTCATGTCTGTTATTGACACACCAAACAAGACCAGTTTACAACACTGCCGGCATGTATAGGACAAGAGGAGGTGAGCAAATAAGGTTCACATATATAATACAAAAGCAACCCATGGAAACAGTACACAACAGCAGCATGCTGTAACTTCAATATATATAGAGCATGCTGTATAGTGAACATCCAAAACTGCACACTGTTTTGCACTACACTGTGCACAGCACTCTCCCAGTTCTGGAGGGTCTGGCTGTCTGGCCTTAACTTTTTCCACTAAAAATGGTTATAACTCAGGTGTATTCAGTATATGCTGCAAGTACTCTTGATAACTTCATGAAGGACAATGTTAGGTGTACAATATTGTAGTTTGTCCATTCAGCTTTGTGGTTTGTACATTTCAAGGACAGAAATATGAGAAAGCCAATACAGGAGGGTCAATAATACTCACTGGCGTACAGTACATGACATTGTCAATGCACATTGGAGCAACTACTGACGTGCTGCATTCGTTTGACGCACACTCTTTAGAACTGTCAATATGAATGATTTCTTTTTGACCCACTACAGATACAAACTTTTTAACCATCTCAAATTGAAACCTACTTCAGCAAGTAAATTCATCGTTTTCATCCGCATGAAAAGATGACAAGAAATAAAATCTCACGGCACAGTCAAGCACGACTGCTTTTTCATTATTCTGAAAAATGGCTCTGATCCCAAATCAAAGTGCAGATGATGAGAATTTTAACATTGTCATGTAATTTTCAATTTTTTTAGTACAGTGCATGCATGATTACACATGCATGCTGAAAACGAGGGGACTGGCTACTCCTGTCCGAAGTTACAGTGCCACCAGTGGGTAGGTGAATAGATACGGTCACTACAGGTGTAGCGGTCCACTGTAATACCCACACTCATGCATGGGTGTTCACATGCATCACTACACAGGGAGGTTTAATTGATAGGAAATTAGGAATGAACTATGGGTCAAGCTCCTGAGAAAAATGACGGTTTATCTTCCCAAGCAGTCTTTGAGCAATAATATTGATAATCTTCTCCCAACTATTGAGAATATTTTGATAGTGCATAGTATTCCAAGAGAGGACTGGGCCTCTCTGCTTTTACCTCAGCTGGTTGGTAAGGTACAGCACATGAGGCAGCAAACTACCAACTGGTGTTCATAGGTCATAGGTTGATGTATTCCAATCACAAGTCAGTGGACTTGAATAGTGTTGACATAACAAATAAAGGGGTCCAGTCAAACAGGGGGTCAAGACACTGTAGATACATGTATGTCATGAGATGGAGCATACTGCTGTAAATTGCCCAAATGCCAGAACAGATCTAAAACTAACAGGGTTATGTTTTTTTTTCCCCTTCATTTTTAGCTATGTGCTCTACAATGCTATATGGTAGTATCCTGTAATTTAAGGAACTGTTTTGTCAAGCTGTGTGGTCTGCAATGTCTACATCAGTATCTTCATTGAGATGTGTGCGCTAAGGAACTGCTGCGTAGAGCTGTGTGCTCAGCAAGTTAGTAGGATTTTTATCCGTAGTGAAAGCTCTTCATAATGTTGTTGCTGCATAATTCATTTCAGTGCACATCTAGTTGTTGAGCAAATTGGAATGTTTAGAAATGTTGTATCCAGTTAGTATTCTATTACTTAAAGTCATTGTAAAGACACTGCTTTGTTCGAGCGGTTGAATGCAGTTAAAGAGTAACAAAATCGATAAGTACAAAATGCTATGGAATGGCTGATTAATGATCTTCCCAAACTGAAAATTTTTAGTGAATTTGTTCAGCTGCACACTGTTGCTGAAGTGATATAATGGTCGCCAGCAATATGATGCTGTTATTTGCTGTTATTTTGTCTACAGCCATATGTGCAATTAATCTGTAATTGCACCTGGAGTTGTGTAAGTTTGCATGAAGCTAACAAAGGATGGGCTAACAGAAGCATTGAACAAATACATTGCTTATCAATTCGGTTATATATGACGCTGGAAAGCAGATGGGATAACAGACCGTATCATCCGTCACTGAAACATTTGCAATCATGTTACCGTACTTGCCACAACCAGCACTTACACAAATTTGTTCTCCTGTTCCGCTACAGAAGAATTGAAGAAGGGTTGCACAGTATTGCAGCCTCCTATATATACATTCTAGACCAAACTGTACAGTAAAACAATTCAACTTGCCACATCTTATTTTTTGTAACTTAAAACTGAACACTGACAAAGCAATCACAGTATAAGGTATTGTACAAGTGTACATCTGCCTACAGACTGTTGTATTTCTGTACTTTTGTTTCGTGTGCAGTGTGCACATTTAATGTCTACTGTGTAACCAGACCATGAGCACTGTTGTAGATGTATTTTGCACAACCCGTTCACAGGTTTGGGCTCATAGCTTTCAATATTGATTACACTGCATGACTGCAACACAAATACTGCATGGAGGACTACTTGCAGTTCCCACAAAGTGATCAATCAATTCTCCATTTACAGAAATACATACTGTAGTAATGTATGTGCGACTGCACACAGAATCTAACGTCATGTGCAGGGAGTTTCATCAAACGGTGTACAGTTAAATAAATCAGCTGTTACATGTCAAAGTGTTTTTAATAATGGAACAGTATACCTGTGAACCTTCTGTAACAATGTACTGTACCAACTTAGTGGTGAGAAGTTAGCATCCACAATGGACCAGAAATTCAACTCAATCATTTATGAACACAGCATTTCTATTAGGGGAGATACAGAAGGGAAGGGGGGTGTCACTAGAGGATTTGGCGGGAGAAGAAAATCCAAATCCAACAACTTACTGTAGCTGCATCAAAAATACTGTGAACCATACATTCAGTGACTCAGAACCTCTACTTGAACAATCTAAAACCAAAATTCTGATTAATTAAGCACCATCAATGCCAAAATGTTTCTCACATCAATAAACAGTTATTACTGTACAGTGGTTTCAAATGAACAACTTTAACACACAAAAAGCCTTGGACAAAACCTCATGAACTGTGCAGTATGCTCTACATTGAGAAATTAATAACAACCAGCATGTCTTTTATAATCTACAGCATGACGATAATATTGAGACACAGTCACACTGCTATGACTTTGCCATGAAATTAACAAAAAAAAGTAAGTTTGGACTGACTCTTGTGGAGCAAGTTTGCGAGCCAAGTTCAAGCTACATTAACAAGGTCTAATTTACAAGGAAACAATCCACCTACCACCAGATAAATTTGCAAACCTTCTGTATCACTGACGGTAATTCCAAGTTGCTTCACTGATTCATCTGATTACAATGTCTATGCTTGACAATACAGTGAACTTTTGCAGCCTGAGAAATGACAAGTGCTGTGCAATGTGTCCATCCACGTTGATACTGTAGCAATGGAACAGCATTTAGTTAGATCCTGTTTAGATGCTGGATAGTACACATTTTGACAACTTTAATGACAAATTAAAATGCCAGGCTTCAAGCACAGGAACCAGCCACCTCTGGTGGCATCCAGAGAGCAGCACCCCACAGCGGTTCACTGCTATGGGACCGTTATGCACTCACAAAATCTTTTAATGTTAACTCAAAAGGCCTCTTGTTTCTTCAGACATTTTGTGAAGTTAGTGTCCAGTGGTTAGGCCGCTGGGCATAAACTGATTGTGAATGTCAGGAGGGATAGGAAATTTACTAGGGGTTGACCAGCATCATCCATCACAGCTACTGTATCACCCTGTTCAGAGGGAAGCATGTCAGGGGTTTTGTACCTAAGTCTCATCACCTGCCTGCTTGTTGATGAATTCTGCCTTAATCCTAATGCACAACTACTGTGGTTACCCCTACCTTAGCGACAAAACCTACCATGCCCATACTTGGCCTGTTTTGCCTGCTGCTCCTTCTGCGAATGTGTTCATGTAACGACATATCTTTCATATACAACTTACACTACAACATCCAAACCAGTAATGGTAAGGGGTTGTCTACTACTGTACCTGATAAAGTACCATTTTGCCACTGATTATTTACACAAATCATCCTAATGGTAACATTGAGAGCCATACAAGGTTTAACCCATGTTCCTTCACAGTACATTAGTGCTAAGTAATGATAGTGTACAGTAGTGTGGTAACCAAATGTCAGAATGCTCCCTACACTAGCCAAACCATCACCTGTTTTTGCATGGAAACAATGTCACAGTCAGCAGTGTGCAATGCGTCAACAGGTCATAATATGACCTTTTGTCACATCTCACAATGACAATTTTTCTCCCTTTCAAGTGTTACTGTAGTATTTATCCAAATATTTGTCTAGAAATTGTTTACTGCTAAAACAGACTATGATATAAAACATCTAGGCCTAGGCTCACACTGTGTTTTCTTGTGTGGCCAGCACATTGCTCACAGCGAGTGCATGTTCATGGTTATCAGCACTGAAATGAAAATGTTGGGTAGGTTGGGAGAATTTAAATTGATCGTTGCTCTTTTGTCCAAAAACAGAGTGCTAAGTCAATTGTTGGTAGGCATTCATGAATGGATATAAACTTGGGGGTGCTCGGTCATTAATGTGAGACCAATGATGACGTCGTCATAAAAGCAGTTGACCTCGGCTATCAACTCAGTTCACTCAGACTTCATGGTGACATCACCCTGTATTTATCTCTTAAGTAGGAGTGTGTGAGCAAACAGTCTCAGATTCAGATGGGTTGCATATTCATTGATTGGCTGTTCAACCTCCTGTGTTGTTATTCCTGCTGTTTGTTAATACCAGATTGAGAGCTCACTAATCTCCAACAAAAAAGAAACAAAACAAGCAATATGCACTGATTGGATCTATTGGGCAGATCTTGAAGGTTTGAATGTGACTTTGAAGGAATCCATGGAGTTATTACACATATAAAAATCCCAACACAGAATATGAACACTGATGTCAAAGTTACATAGCAAGATGTATTTTTAACCAACTGTTTTGGGAAGTCATCCCAAACAATTTGCAGAGTTACCATAGTTACCAGTAAGAAAACTGATAATGAGGTACACATGTGCACTTGGAGACAAAACTGATGAAAAGGTTGGCTCTTGCCAAATGATTGTTGGTACCGTAAGACATACTGTACACTTGCTGTTACACTGATTGAACCAAATATCACGACTCAGTATTTTGAACCTAGGAATTACACTGAGAGTTAATTCACTTAAACCTCATATTTATAAGTGCTACAATAGAAGCATACAACTTACATTGTACATCTGAAATATCTGTATGCACTAACAAAACATATGGTAATGCCAGACGACACTACCATGTGTTAAATGATATTTCCATATTCTCCAGGAAGTC
This sequence comes from Stichopus horrens, assembly GCA_009801055.1. Lineage (NCBI taxonomy): Eukaryota > Metazoa > Echinodermata > Holothuroidea > Aspidochirotida > Stichopodidae > Stichopus > Stichopus horrens. Next base: position 11,650 of record VJOZ01056534.1, read on the forward strand.
TGGTTTAATATTTAGTGAGGTCATTGTTAAACATGGATACCAGTTGTGACTTCAGGGCTTGATTTCTAATTGAATACCAGCACAAAATCACTGTCTAGGGTATGTTTCCATTCAGAACCATATATCGGCAGCATTGGCACAAAGTGGCATTTCCCTTTTAGTTAAACAGCACATGCTGGTGTCAAAGTACTTTGATGGGTTGTGTTTGTAACCACAGAAGTATTACAGTACTTCTCCATGGGTTTGGTCTTGGCATGTGCATGCCAAGACTTCTTTACAAATACAGTAGATCTCCTAAAGGGAAAGGTATTATCACAAAATAAACGTGTGATTCAAGGCAGCTTTTCAAAGATGGAAGAGATGATTTTACTGCTTGAATGGACAGTACAGTACTCAGTAAGCCTCCATACAGTAATATTTAAAAGACAATGGGTTGTTAATTGGACTCTTAATAACAATACTTCAATTGAAATAGGTTTGCCCTACCCCAAACACATTATAAAAGTGTAAGTTGATATACTGTAGGCCCTATATTTGTACCCCAGAGAGGCCCAAGGGCAAAAATACTGTAAGTGCTACTCTAATCTCACAAACTTTCTCTTAAGTAATACTTTGACAAACATACTGTAACTTACAATATTTCACAATGGTTTTTGATATTTCCCAGTTATCTTCAACTTCTACAATGTTACTGATTTTTTCCACATATTTAACTTTTCCTTCAACCAAACTAAATAGAGCACTCTTCTTAAAACAAGTGCTACACAACAAAAATGAATGAGTTGTGCTAAATTAGGACTAAGGTCCATCATTTTTTGTTTTTTATCCTTTTTTTTTCAGATACACTAAGTAGCACATGGATAGAGATGTCCAAGTTGCTGACATCTGAACTTAACAAAATGTACATTTTCAGGTACCCTGGTACCCAACCGACAGGGGACGGACCACATACAAACAATACTATCCCTTGTCAGGTTATGAGGTAAGAGATCTGTGCATGGTTGTCTATAGAAGAGAACTTACCCATAATCATCAATCAGATGACAACCTAGTACGATGACACTAAGCACCAGTTCGCCATCATCGTTAATGGCCTTCATGATTGGCCCCAGCTTGGAATAGTCGGCCCTGTTGCATGTTGCCACGCAGATGTGCTTTTTGGCGTTTGGGTCTCGGGACGAGCCGATCGAAAACTGTCTTCTGTGGCCCGTGGTAACTTTTGCCATTTCATCCAGGTATTTTACGTAAGCTTTCTGCAGAATAAAAAAAAAGTGTTTGACACGAGATGGTCTAATTCCGCATTCCAGCTATCGTACGTTAATGATGTACGTCGGAAAAGACATGAATTGAACTATTCTTCAACACCAGTGGCCACTCATTTAAGTCCAAGCCAAGAACAGACTGGGAAGACCAAATCTGACGCAGTTTACAGTGGAATTTGATGGTTCAGAACCCAATGCATGCTAGTCTACCAAGCAGTAAAACTTGAGAATATGTATGCTCCCTCATAACAAGTTTAATCACACTCACAAATTACGAGCTGTAGACTGCACAATTCCACTGTGTTAGGAAAACCAAACATTTTCTCTTCAAGGTTGGTTCTAGCATAAACAGTTTGTACTGAACACAAAATACTGCACAGGTTTGTAGGAAACTTTTCAAATTACTTGTCCCCATCTCTTTACAACATTGAACATAGGGCATTGTTACATCATCCTTCATCACAGCCACAATCCTAAACCAAAGACAGCTGATATCTCCTTCAGTGTACATCACTTTCCACTTGTAATGTAAAGTAAGAGTCCAATGAAGTTAAGGATGCTCGGTAACAAACTTTGATCATACAATGACTAAGTACTCTATAACCGCATGAAAAAATTCACCTTCATCACAAAAATTTCATATTCCTTAACTTGGACCAGTGGTTCTCAAAGTGGTCCCTACCGTCCCCTGGGGGGCATTTAGAACTTTCAGGTGGGCGCTATGAAGTTTACGAGCGATAGGGGGCATTGGCAATAATTTAGGGGTCCCTGGCTATGAATATACATCGCTTCGGAGATAAAGCGCATCGGAAGGCACACACTGTAGTGTAGGCTTTGGCACATGGAAAAGTTAACTGAGGAAAATAAAGTCAATGCAGAAAATATTCATCTTCTTGTAGCGTTCTATATTCATGTATTTGAGAAATTTGATTGCTCCCTGAGACGTCTGACAATAAATGATAGGACGGAAGATAGCATGGGAGGAGAAGGGGTAGGGGGATGTTGAATCATGCCAACATGACAAAAGGGGGCGATAGTTGGAAAAAGTTTGAGAAACACTGACTTAGACCTTTGCCTATTCAATAGTGCTACTGCACATATACCTCTAACAGTACACGCTCTTTTGGTTACTTTGCTCAACTTCAATGGGCATTTTCAATTAGGACAAGGAGCCTAGGCTGTTTGAAACTGTAAGCAAGGATGTTAAATGGTTATCAATGAAACGGCCTATGGTCAATAATGTCTTGATTTGATGATGATGATGTGTTTTATGCCTTTCCCTAGCTTTAAACACAGCGTGTTATATCCATGTTTGAAAGCCACCAATTGTTTACCTGAACTCTGCTGGCAAACACTGATGACCTTTTACCAATTTAAACTACATACCATGTTTGTCATGAAACACATACTAACAGAGCGCTTTAACAATTTTTATGTCTTACTGAGGCACATTCTGACTGAATTTGTCAGGGAAAATTTATCTATAGGCCTAAAACTAAAAGTAACGTTTGGTCTAGTCTAGCCCTTGAAAAGAGTAGTGCATTCTGTTACAAGGTCTTAGTTCATTTCACACAACATCACACATAGCTAGGCCCATTTTCTTTCTATACTTAATACAAACAATCTCTGGAACCCAATTCACCCTTCTACATAAAATATGATGAGTAAATGAATTTTGACAAAAAAGTAAAAATTAACACATAGTGTGCAGCTGTGGATTACACCATATTGACCAAGTGAGTGAATAATTGATGCTTAATTTTGCTTTTTTAATTTTAAGGCAACTTTGAATTGTCGCCAAAAAGAGAAATACTGTTAGTCTTGAGATGTACTTCAAGTTCTAGCCCGTATCATTCAGTTGTAGGCTCCCTAATACCCCCAGTGCAAGCCTGCAAGGGCTGTGATATGGAGTGCAACATAACATACAGCCCTCCTCAATGGCTAGCCTAGGTCCTGCTCTTAATACCAAGCTACAAATGAAAAGACCTATGCCTACCTTACTTTACACGGGTCTTGGCTTGATCAGTTGATGAATCTAAATTTTACACACCACCAACAACGTAAACTGTATTCCTGACTGAGCCGGCGTGGCACATGGCAACCCGTTTCTGCTTTACACTACAGAACGAAAGGTTACTCAACTAGAACTAGTCTAGCCTAATAGTAACACTCAGCGAACAATATTGCTAGTCGCCGATCAGACAAGTACCGTGTACTGTAATGCCAGTGTGTCACCGGCACCCACTGTTAATCTTCTTAGGCCTACTCAGTAGCGTTAGTAACCAGCACGAACAATTCCATTGAGTCGTACGCAATGGCCTACGGTAACGTTAGTTGGTAACGTTAGGGAAGTAATTAGCGACAAGTCTAGGGACATGATCTAAACCACATACGTTATGAGGATCGTTTGCATGACTGGTACCAGAGGTATCGTTAAATTTTTCACCACGCGGAGCAGGCATTCTGTCCTCTCACTACTAGTGCCTCGAATCAGTTCCTTCTCTTCAGTCGCATGCGTGTTGTCGGAAATAAAACGCAACCCATTCTGAACATGTTGACGGTGCACACCCATGTAAATATTAAAATAATCAAAAGACTTACCTTTGAACGATACTACTTCAACGCGCTCAACTTCACCGGCTATAGAAACAATGCACAGTACGTCACACGTCACGTACGTATCCACGTACGGAAATATGGACGTTGGACTTGCCACAGTGTGACAGACACGCAATGTGTAATGTGGGCGGGCACTGAAAATCGTAGACATGCGTAGAAGACACAGAAATAAATACGTGTATTGTTTCTATGGCACATAATCGACCACAGAAATGAATGCACGTGGTGAAAAAAAAATCAACTAAGTGAGCTTATGTATGGAAAGCCGTTCTATGTAAAGCCTTTGAAATTTGTATTTAAGGCAAATTTTATATCTCGGTTAAGTAATAATAATTGATTTTTAAAATGCGTTTCCTCAAGCAGAGTGTAAAAACCTATATACTGATCATAGTTCTCGTAATCATCACCATTATCACGTCACCACTATCGTCATTTCCACTCTAACTGTAGGTCGACTCAGGCCCGTACGCAGCTTCTTTTTTTCAAAAAGGGGGTTCGATTTTACTACAAGTGAAACATTTTACCCAACAATTATGATTAACTAATTAAAATTCATATATATGTTGCAAACGCAGGCCTACTATCATAACCTGAGCGGAACTTCAGATCTTGCAAGGGGCGGGGGGGATAGTCCGAACCCCCTGGATACGGGCCTGCGACTAGTTAATCAAGAGCGTCATTACTAATTATCACTATCACCCATTCAGGTATCATCCTTTGGATTATCATCATCATAATCCGTCATCATAATCATCATTGCATCAGCAATGTCAATGGTTGTGCACAGGTGATTAACGACAAGCATATAAACCACCACTGTGACTTAACTTGACCTAGTTTCAACTCCTAGTGGTATATTTAGCCAGGACTTGACCTTTAGAATACCCTGTGTGTATAGTTACGCTACTTACCTCTAAGGTCACTTTCTAAAATTAACAACTTACTTTCAAGAAGATCTTTCTGATTCAGTCTTGCGTAACCAGACGCACAGATACAGCAAAAGCTGTAAGACACTTTCAGCAGTACGGATAAGGTAGCCTTTGTCCCATGACTCCCAACTGGCAAACGTAAGGTGCTCTCTCCATCCTGCTTGCAGAAGTTTACAACGAGTACTGTTAAGGCGTTGTTATTTAAAAGGAGATATAACGCTTTCAAGTTCGGCGTCTTCCGCTAAGGTCACATAGTTGTCTGTCTTTTGTATCAAAGCTTCTCGGCAATTGTACAGTATAAGGTTTATACAGGATTAGAACTAGTAAACACAATGTAGTATTCGTCGTCTGCTGCAGTCAAATATTGCAGAGAGCCATGGACAGGCCTCCAGAAATAAATTTGCCGACTGCGCAACATAGCTATCATGTTTTTGATTTAATGCGCCTGACTGTTGGTCGCCCTGAGAGATAGAATTGAGGGTACAAGGGAAGAGGATGTCCCCGTTTTCAAAACGTCTGTGCTTTAGAAGGGGCCTAAATGCAAAATGGTGCAAAGTTTGTTTAGCTAGCCTGTGGGAAGTAACATATGGGCCTATACATATTTTTAAACAGTCATATTTGTCCGCATATGGATATGAAAATACTCAACTTTTCAATATTCTCCCAGT
>VJOZ01056538.1:1297-12292 GCA_009801055.1 Stichopus horrens
GGGCAATGTTTGGGGGTGAGTCACGTTTTTCCCACAAAGTGGTCACATAACCAACTAAATTAATGTTAAAAGAACGATGAGTATACACTGCTACCATACATATTTAAACGTTAACTTTGTTCCAATGAAATGTGGGACAGCTCTAGTAGTAGATTTGTTTGTCAGTTATTCAGTAGATGGGCTGTCTTAGTAATGAAGAAGAAACAACATCGAAAGAGACTACTAAAATAACAAAAGGAAAAAAAACGGTAGGAAGGAGAGAGAAACTAGTTTTCTGCTGCAGCTATCATGCCAAATTAAACCGGTCATTCAGTGTACAATTCCAGAGCGGTAGCATATTGTTGAGAGATTGAAACACCTTCATCATAACTATCAAGATAGGATATCTCTTTGACGAATCCACCTCACATCAATCTTAATTTGTGACTTGAACTCCTTCTTAGGAAGCAAAACTTAATCGAAGGTGAAGATTCTAGGACGGTAGTATAAACACGAAACGGCAAGACGTCACTGTTCAGCCTGTTTGTATGTACAGCTGTCAAAGTACACATGATGCCAAGTTTTTCACCATTTACTCGCGACGAGTTCGAGACTGCATAAGTAAAGCAAAAAAAAAAAAATAGATAAATAGACAACAAGATTAGGGGGAAAGGGCAGCAAAAAGAAACAGTGGGGGGAAAAAGAAATCGTGTCGACTGCAGAAAAAGAGAGACACTACATAGGAAGAAATTGACACGATTACATCGCATGGCAAGTATTCATGTGCGCATGTGCGGATCACTCACGGTAAAAATGGAAGGAACTAAAAGAAAAAAACTAAAAAAAAAGCAAGGAAGACGAGGAAACAAAAGACGAAAATCAATGTTACATCTATGGACGAAAGAGAAATAACAAAAATAAAAGAAACAAAAAGAAAGAGACTGAGAGCTCGAAATGAGTTTACAAAATTACTCCAAGTGAATTGAATTAGCTGTAATAGACTCTAGCCAGTTGATACCAAAGAGGGCAATTGATGATGAGAATGAAAATGTACACCAACGGCGTGAGACATGGAAAATAAGGGACTGAAAGGAGACACATAGAATAGTGTCAAATATAATAAAAACAAAAAAAAAATAGATATAAATAATTTGAACGGGTACATTGCATTACAAGAACACAACGCCATTTAGCACACGCATATATAACAGGCCTGTGGGAGGACTAGTATTACAAATCTCATAACACTGTTGCAAGTTATGACATTCGTGACCAAGGAAACGGAGAGTTGCATGAGGGTGAGATCTGTAATCAGTGAAGAACGAGTGTATAGGAGTCTCGTAATTAATTTTACATTTTCTTCTTTCTTTAATTATCCGAATCTCCCTCTTTTCTACCTCCTCCACTCCAAACAGAGGTACCAGGGAAGCACACCTACGATTAGATGGTATGTAACTGTTACTGGTACCGCCCGATCAACAGAAGGAGGTAGGCCTGTGGGGGCTAAGATGTAGCATAACAATATTTTATGCAGTGATTGTTTAAAGCAGAAGCTAAAACGGGGTAAAAGGACGTTGTTTTTTTTAGCAGTTTTATAGATGTTAAGAAAAGAAGCTCCTTACCCTTCTCCTTCCCTTTTCTTCTTTCTTTACCGAATTCTTGAGCATCTTATCATCATCGGTGTAATGTAGTAACCTTCTTGCGATACTGCCGCAAGTGAAGCACAACAGCCCCACAGGAATCACAAAGATGATAAAAAACTGGAAAATTCGATACAGGCTGTCGAAAGTCTTGGACAGATTCACTAGTTTGTGCTGGCAGACGAGCCGTTTGATTACTCCAAAGTCACCGATAAGGGTGAAAGTGACTACTTCGAACGGATAAAAATACGGCAGGAAAATCAGAAATGGAATCGTCCAAATGATGATCAGGTTCCTCGTGGCTCTTGCTTTCGTGTTAAAATTACGGGATTTAAGAGGATGAACGATCACCAGGTACCTGCAAAATGTAAACAATGAAACATTCAATTAAAAAAACAATTCAGTTGATCATCGTCGCCGTGAACAACATCATAATCATCACCAACATCATCGTCATCACTGTCATCAACATCATTATTATCATCATCACTAACACCATATCATCATCACAAGCATCATTATTATCATCACCATCATCATCACCATCATCATCACTATCACCATAATCACCTTCATCATCACAAGCATCATAGTTATCAGCATGATCATTACTATCATCATCCATGTCATAATCATCTTCATCTCCATCATCATATCATAATCATCACTATCTTCACCATCATCTCCTTTATCGTCACAACAAACATGCGCAGCTAATATCAACAATTCATATGTTTGGAGTGGTCTTGTATATTGATGGTGTTTGACCTAAAGGCGGAGAAACTTTGTTAGGGTAGGGACATACTAATAGCTTATCATTGCATCGATCTTCACTCAACTTGAAGCACTGCATTTTCTCTAATATTTCTCATCCATCAACACGGGTATATATAAATCTATACGAGGAAGTCTATCTATCACTGGTGTTGACGAGAAAGTTTCATATTCACGACTATATATCATCCACACTAGGGGTCTGATTTCGCACAGAATCTGGGACTAATGTTTGAACCTTCCAAGGGGAAAGTAACCACAATCTTGATATTTTTAAATCGTATTTCTTTCACGGTAAACTTTATTGGATAGACTTTATTGGTCTATTGCCCTAAAGCCACGTGGTGCTGTTTTAAGTTAACTTTAATTTTATATACTGCGCTCCCACAGAATATGCACGGGGAATGCTGTAGTAATATATAGTACTCAGGTAAAGGCTCATGAAAATGCGTAAACCTTTAACACTAAAAAACAACACAAAAGGAAAAGACACGTAAACAACAATGTGATAAAATTTTTTTTAAAAAAAAAAAAACAATAACGATAAGGTGTTTTCCATATTTTTGAACGTGTTTATTGGTTCACCTATTCCGAACCCTCTGTAGTTTTCCCAATTTTGCACCTCATGCTAAACTATAAGACCCCTTTATGTATAGTTGGTCCACTGTAGAGACACCTGCTCCTATAGACAGATGAAAGGGTGAAGTTATGGACCGTTACCATGCATCCTTAGTCAGCAACTAAGTGGTTTGTCGACATCGCCGTACCTTATACAGTAGACTGGTTTGTCTGTTCGTGTGGATGTTATGTACACACCCGAATACCATGTTTACATTTCAAAACACACGATAATTTAACTGGGGCTTGAGAAAGAATTTATTTAGCAATGTGTTGTTGTATCACAATTCAGAATACGTGTAAGATGGAAGTCGTATAAGACATAAAGACTTTCGTTAGGAAATATTTTTATCTGTTTACAACCTTTACGCCCTTTAAATATAATTTTGTTTGATATATCATTTCCCACATGCTGACGCTCTTGACGAAGGCTACAATGTGGTATATGCTTGAGATGAAAGAAAGTGTGCAAATATTTCCTAATGACTCTTTAAATTCATATACCTTGTCTGAATCATTTTAAATTATGCCCCTGCATCGATGTTAATCAAGTCAGTATCCATCAGGGTCACTACAACTATAACATAAGTTATGTTCGATTACTATTGTCACGCCCTCACCGGATACATTCAAGCTACATTTATAACCTCAAATGAAAACCAGCTTCAATTTTCTGCTAAACATGTCTCATTTTACTTTAGTAAAATTTTAAGTTTACTTAGCATTTTACCTGTCCCCATTTTGTGTAAACCATATTTCTGCGCGCATATTCTTGATGTTCTGAATGATGTAAATGATTGTCTTACTAACCTATTCACTGACCAATTTTCATTAATTCTAACAGTTATTGGCAAGGCTGTGACTTTGGCTAGCAAACAAGATACGGTCACAGTACCTTTAATATGAAATCATTACATTGTTATTTTCGTACTTAAATCTGAAGTTTGCTTCTATATCTTGACATATATCTTAATTTACGATCAATGCAATACAAAAATTAAATAATTGTTGATGCTTCTAAAGTTGTGGTGAATCTATTCTCTTTACTACTAACTCTCTCTTCTCAAAGCACCGGTGACGTTTTTAAATGTCATGAAGAGAACTAGGAGTCTCTTTACAATTACGTCGTTTTTTTTTCTTCCAGGGTGAGCTAAAATTGTAAATATTCCTCGCTTTTCGACGATCAACGTAAATTTTAAATCGCTGATGGCGTCTCGCGAAAAATCTTCAAATGCAAATGTAAATCACCGCTCGCGCCATTCGCTTCAAACACTGGTATATCGTATTGCTAATACTCAGTTGAGGTGAAGTCATTGAATGTTACATGTAGCGAACAGACAAAGTTCAGGGGAGCGTGTTAAGCTTAAACACGGCCATTTTCGATCGTCGGGGTTTTCACCATCATTATTAAAGCATTAAAAGGAATACAGCAAATAAATCAAAAGGTCCCATGTAGACCTAGCTTATTTACTCTAAATTCACCATCCTCCGGGAATGTGGCTGGCTCAAGATTTGCGGTAATATAAACAGGGAAACTTCAACAGAAATCAATGCAAAGAACAAAAAAAAGAGAAGAAGAAATGAAGAACGAGGAAAGACAAAGAAATAATAAATATCACTGTGACATTGGAGATTTGCCCCAGGTCGATGAACGTAGCCAAACATTGACAATAAGACACTACAGCAAACTCACACACCCACATACTCTAACAATATCACTATTCCCTTCCAAAGATCTTATTGTTTGCTTTTTTATTTGATTTTTATTAACTTTACCCTCATTTTTCATTAATGTAGTATCTACATGTCACATTTGACGATATGCATGCGACTTGTGGGACTACAAAAAAGCGCATCTTGAAATTATGCTCTGCATTATATATATATATTTTTCATTTACCCTGTTATTACTATTCACGAAAATTTTTTCACTGACCTTATCCCCGTTTCTTCTCGAGTCCCATGTCCCCCCTCCGGTTTCAGTGTTTACTAGGTTTTCAAGGAGAAGATGTACGGAGAAGCTACTAGGTTACTTTAATCCAGGAATGTATCTCTTATATCGTCGCAATTTAATTCTTTTCGGGGTTTAAATCATCATCCCACCCCCCTCACACCTTCATCCTCTGTTTTTTTTTTCTGTTTTTTTTTGTGTGTGTGGCAACTCACAGAAGTGCGTTTTCTCGAAGACTACATCAGGGGCAGTAATTGTTGGAGCAAAGAAGTGAAATACAACATAAAACCCAGATTTAGTGAAAACGAAGGATCAGGTGATGCTGGGGTAATCAGCAAGAACTAATTGAAAACATTGATTTAGTATCACCTGACTTGGTGCTGTACGTGGGCTTAAATCTGAAACTGACAATGAAAGGAAACCGTCATTGCACAGTTCAAAAACTGCTGTACTTAGATACAGTTAGTACCATAGGGACAAATTTGCTGAATCAGAAATTTTTCCATGAACAGAAGAATTTCCTCATGAAAATTTTTTTGCAGTAGTTGCTGTTCAAATTTTGCAAGTCAGAACTGGTCCCCTGGTGGTATTAGTTAATACCTGCATTTACCTTGCACTTCCTTGGCACCTTAATCTTTTTCAGCTTGTCTTGGCCAATTTAAAGCAGAAACGGATTGAAACCACTGTATTAAAGACGGATACTGGATGTATGTGTACACTGTTGCTATGATTAACATAAATACTGTACAGGCCTGCGCAATCATGTGTTTTGCAATGTGGTTACAAGTGCAGGGAGTATAGAAAACATGTACCAAGCTACATTCAGTGATGTTACATTTTAGGGATATTTCCTTCCTCAAATTAAATATTCAAGGGGTTTGCTAAAACTCTTACGCTGTTACAGGTTACTTCCTCTAAATTGGCACAAGTGAAAGTCCCTGCACTCTCACCTAGATGTTTTCCAACCTAGCACAAAATTGTAATTAGTTTCCTTGGCCCCCATGGGGCACCTTTCTACAGTTCCCTGGATAAGGGATCCTGACTGTATCCACCATTGAGAAACAGAACAGAAACTCATCTTGACCCCAGGCTAGCATTCATCTAGCACCTCCAACAGATCTCCTTTGAATACAAGCCAATTAACCCTCTCTTGTGACAGTACCAGTGTTCTATGTACTGAAATTATTCCTGCTGTGCTTGTACACAATTTACCCATCACTTTTATAGTACAGTGCAAATTACCGGTTTGCTTACTGTATTATGTGACAGGGTGGAGTGGGGGGGTGAAGCTGATCTCTTAGAAATTCAATTTCAGTTATACTGTTGTGGCAGTCTTTGGTTCATTTTTTTTAATGATAATTATGAGTTTGTAAACCTTAGTGGTCATGATGGTGTTTGTGTATGCTTGCCAAAACCATACAAATACCCCTCTCCCATCCCAGCCAGACAAGTACCCAGACAAAAAGGAAGCTTAGTCCTGTCTGTTTGTGTGCTTGTTGAATCATGATGCCGATCAGTCATCATATTACAGTATATCAGTAGATCTGTCATTGTGCATATAGCTGTAAACTTTCATATATATGTTAGACCTTCTGAAATAGTCAGCCGTATTCAACTTAAAGGGAAATAGGGTGCTCCTATAGAAGACATCCATGCTATTAAAACCAATGTTTGTGGATGCAGAATGATAGATTATTCAAAATAAGGAAGGATAATATAGCCTTCATTTCAAGAAATAAGTTTCTCACAGATAGAAACTCGGTTGTTTGTTGCTTGACACTAGTTTGTTCACCCAAACTTTTCAAAATTCAAATGATGCTTCTTCCGTTTCTCATCACATGCATAAATGTTTTGAGGAGATGAAGCTTTGACAGGTGTCTATTGGTGAGGCTGGATGGTTTAGCAATGACTAAAACTATTTCTTTTTCATGTCCTGTTGGTGTATTCTCAACGCCCTATTTTCCTTAAATGTCAGATTCCCTTAGTGCAGTACAGTAGGTTTTCTCCTGGTACAGTGAGGTGTCCAGGAGACATGTCAAATATTTCATAAATTTATCGTTATTTTCTGAAAACTCAATGCCCACTTGAGGTAAATTAAAATTCCAACTACTGTACATGTCCTTGTACAAACAGTAGTACTTATTGAAAGATCATCTGAGGCCCATGAAGCCATCAGTGTTTCTGTATAAATTTCCTAGTATGTGTGCTGCTTGCAAGGTCATTGCATGACATTGAAGTATGGACTAGGAAGGAGTACCACTTACAGTGGAGAATTTTTACACTTTATGGGGATACATTGCCTCAAATAGAGTCCTCAGTGATATGGTGTTGATATCACTGACACATCTTTTTGTAATTGAGATACAGTATTTAAGTTTGTATTCTTTCATCCCCAATCACTTTGATCAATTGGTAACTAGCATTTTTAGAACATAAAGGGAGTTAGCTCTCAAACATATTTTTTGACTAATGTCTTAGATGGGTTGATTGATATTGATTGGCAGCAATTAATTATGATGTCACCTTGAATGCCTAATGCAGTGTCTGCTGTTGGTTGGCAACATCATACTCCCAGATGCTCTAAAATGTTCATGGCAAAGTTGAAAAATACTTTGTTTGAACTGCTCTCCCAGCAATACAGAGATGTACTGTACAGTGTGGAAAGTATTCTACCAATGCCCATAAAGAGGAACAGTGGTGTGACCAGGTGTTCAATTACGTCGACTTCATAGCCACTTCACCGGCACTGTTAACTAGAAGCAGTGTTTTCCCCCGAGACATGTATTAAATCAACTTCGAGAAAAATTCATTTCCAAGACATTCTTATCATACATGCAAGGAAGGTTTACACAAATCTCCATTGTTGCTAGCGGTCTGGCCGGGATAGAAGACCGTGCTCTGTGGAATGTGTACAGCGTAATATTAAATGACCCCTCATTCGTCAGGGTGGCCTCAGGCAAAAGGTTTGGCAAGTGCGTGGGATCTAGTGCAATGCTTTTAAGAAAAGAGCTGTTTGTCCGCAGGATGAAACATCATCTAACGTAGCTGTCCATAGTTTGCTGTACTGGAGCTCATAGACCACTACGTCAAGTGTAATTTCTTTCTGAACAATCATAGATGCTTTGGGTACTCTGCATATAAAGGCTCTCCATCTTCCAACAACCCACTGTTTCTTCTCCTTATGACTACTGTCAAATTTCATCTTACTTTCAACTAATAATTCATGAGCAGTTTCCATTTTCTGCTGTCTTGTCATCTTTGTCTGTTTTTTTTTTATTAGAGGTAATTTTTATGCAGTAACTTGACATTAATTTCCTCATTAACAGTGTATAATTATGCCTGTGTATGTGTACTTCTCAAACATTGCATATCAGAAGTATGATATAGCAACTTTGCCAAGTATATACAATGATAATGCAATTCTCTTGCACTTCTGAACAATGAGGTGTTCACCAAATTTTTTGAAGTTTCAGAATGGGCTGACAGCCAAAGAATGATCTCCATTGAGGTACAGTATTTGTTTTGATACTGCTTTAGACTGAGAAAAGTCTTGAGCCTGATTTGAANNTCTCACAACTTCAGTTGGGGTTGCTTTTCATGAGTAACAATACTTACCCCTCGCTATACCCTTCAAGTGAGCAAGGGGTACTGTAAGTATGAGAGCATGGTAGCCTAGTGGATAAGACTCACAATCCAGTGGTTATGTGTTTGAACTACTGTACATAGTACCCTTGGGCAAGGTATTTGTCTCAACTTGCTTCTCTCAACCGAGCTTCAAATTGGGGATCTGCCAGGGACCTGAGTTCAACTGGGCACCTTAACGTCTGCCTTATACTCTCTGGGATTCTTGGAGCATACCCAGTCCCAATGAACAGGGGTAATGGGTGAATGCCCTAAAAGTGTCTTGAGCAGTTGACACTACTGGATAAGACTATGTGCTGTATAAATATAGACCGTTATTTTTATTATTATTACAGTAGAAAGAATGTTTAGAGATTAGGTGGGAGGGTTGAAGGGAGAGAAGTGATCATAAAGAGATTTCCTGAAGTTACCAGAACTTTTTCATTGCATCTTCATAGAGGAGCATCAAACAATCAGAAAAGGATGCACTTTACTTCACTCCTCTCTTACATGCCACCTCGCAGAAACTGCAGTACTATCTATTGCGCAAGAGTACCGGTAGAATGGCCAGTGCTGTTGGCATGGTAGATGGAAGTGCCTTTGTAGTGCTGTCAGATGAAACGTACAATCATTAATTTATGAGTCTCAGCGCAATTGGAAAACAGAATGTTTTTTTTATTTCTATCAGGATTTTTGTGTTGGCAAGACTGTACTGATGGTAAGCTGCCACGGTGTTATTAAGTTGGTTGCTCTGTTGTTTTGAGAGAATGGTACTGTGGGTTCTTGTGAACAAGGGAACAATTGTAAGAGAAAATAAACATGAGAAAGAATAGCCAACCTTGAAGTGTTAGTGCAATTTCTGCAATGCCAGTTAAAGGCTTGTAATCTTTCTGGACCAATGTTAAATTGAAATTTTCTAAGCATCTCACTTGTCCCAAAAATTCATGTATCATGCCACGGTCCTCAGAGGGACTTTTACAATCAACTTGAGCTGCCCTCCAAAACATTTGACCTTTGACTGCCCTCACCTTGTTCCATCTCATTTGATGACCATCCTACATGTGTCTCATGTCTAGTACATGCTCAATTTTCCTCCTAGTTTTGTGGAATTTTGACCAGATTTTTGGCATGCTGACTCAAGAATTTTGCTCTCATTGCCAGCTGCACACAGATGCTTGCATCCCTGCACTTGTTGTTGTAACAACACCATGCCACAGACATTAAATCAGCATATATAGGGTTGTTGGAAGTACCTGTATGTGAAGGTGTTGCTCAAGTGGATACATTTGTAGGGCACATTGTATGCAAATGATGCATATTAATGCCTTAAACATTGAATATTTGGAAGGTTACCCTCCAGGTAGATGAAACCATGATGACATTCTGTTTAGATACATGTTATGGTATATCTGATGCAGTGACCATTGAAGTTCCATGTTTTACCAAGTCAAAACTGATGAAGGTTTGGTAAATTGAATAGAGATTGCAATCATGGTTTAAAGTACTTAGTTCCAAATCCAGTAGGTCCCAGTGTGGGTTTTCAGACTCCTTAAAAGCCTGAAACACTGAATTTAAAAGGTCCACCAACAATGTTAAATGACGCAATCCTCCTGACACATGTATCCTTTTTTTCAAGTTCAAACCTAGTTTTCCTCACAGGTACAGTACTTCATGATGCGAAGACACACCAAAATGCGAATTCTTGAGGGCAGTATTTGTTAGGGTATTGATATAAGAAATACTTACCTAAAATGAAAGTTGAGTTGCATTTTTAGTTGTACAGAATTGTGGGAGTGCTACAATAACTCATTATTTGTTCAGTAGAAGAGAGTGCAAATTTGTCTGCAGATGCACTATGCACAGAATCTTGCATTAACATTACAATGGCACTAATGTTGTGATAAAAATATAGTAATAATAAAATAAGACATATAATGCACCGCACTAAATTAATCAAAGTTCCCATGGCACTTTACAAAAACAAAAAAAAAGCAAACAAAGAAAAAGCAAAAGTAAGAAATAAGGAACATACTCTACAAAAAGTAGAGCAAAGTGGCTCTGAGGAACTACCAGCTAAAGGCAAATTGTTCCAAAGTCATGAAGCAGCCACAACAAATGGTCTATCCCCCATGCATGATAAGCCATGGCCATTTTCAAACATAAGTGGACATGAGGGTGAAAATTAAAACTTTCAAGAAATCAATAGGCTTTCAATATTTTTTGAAACTGGATATCTTAGACTACATTTTTCCATTAAAATGACGTAAAATAATTTACAATGTCTTGTAATACAGTGAATTTAGTACAAGGGTAATTTAATGTTACAAAATGTTGATTTTTGCATTAAAATACACATATAACATATCATGGTATAACATTTGTATTTGAAGAGTATTTGTGGGCAAGATACAA
>VJOZ01056541.1:0-10267 GCA_009801055.1 Stichopus horrens
TCCCTTATGGCAATTATATGAAAACTAAAATCTTATTTGCTAAAGTAGTCTCTCGAATATCAAAATTTGCACTAAGCTTCTGCTATTAAAATGAACAATAGAAAACCCTGTCTCAGAATGACTGTGACCTTTAAACTGGGTATTTGTAAAGTATCTCTGCAGTCTACGTCTACATTATTATAAAAATTATTGTTAGCATCTATGCCAATCTCAAATTAAAGTGAGTGGCAGTCAGTATAATTAAATGTCTCAATATTAGATTCATCATTATCATGCCAAGTTAGCATGTATGACAGACTCTGGATTCATATGAGCAACATCAACATCCACAATTATTTGCATTGTGGAATGTGATACAGTCACCGCAGTTTTGTGCTGCCTTTAAAAAACAGATAAGAAATAAAATATAGAAAAGTAAAATGAAAGGGAAATCATTCAAAAATAACAACATCAGACATAAATAAAGGGGAGAAAGATTATTCGAAAGAATTGCAACATCAGCAGTTATCATATGTTGAACTTTTAGTGAGATCAGAAAGACTGCGTATATTCACTTTCATTTCTTGTTCACCATCTGTTTTAATGAGATCTGTTACATCCCCATCTGGTGACTAGCAGCTTGTGACCTTCCAATGTTCCGAATTTCATTTAGAAGCCTAAAATTTGTGTGGGTTGAATCCTCTTTCATAATTAAGGCCAATAAACTTCAACTTGTGCCTACATTGCATTATTTTCTTCTTGTGTTGGTAAGACACGAATTTGACTATGATGGGGCGATGGTTGGAACAAGGACAATATCTACGTACTCGGTTACATCGGTTAATAGAATGGTCTTCTGAATTGATATCCAACTTGTCTTTGGCCAATTCCTGGGTGATTTCTGTTCTGTTTTCATTTTCACTTTCTTTAATGCCGAAAACACCAATAGTGTTTCTTCGTCAATACTGTTCCATTGTCATTCATTGAGTCTTCAATCTTAAGTTGCGTTTCCCCAATTTAATTGATTTTTGTTTTAATTTTTTGAAAGATATCTTCTTTATCTATTACATCAAGTTTGTGTTCCAAATCTTTTTCTCGATTGCCTTTAACACGCATTGTTTAATTGAGGTTTTGAATTGATCACTGGAGAGAGGTAACAAGTTAGTTGTTTGTTTGTTCAACATCTTTGTAGGCATTCTTGTCAGGTCACTGCAGTTTATGGTCACGAACAATAATTCACAGGAAAGAACATACTGCGGTGTGAGTATACTGAAGTCATATCATAACTTGAGGATAGGCTTTAATGAAAAACATACGGTGACGTTTGGGATACAGTTCGATAAGGCAACATGATCCACGTGGGAAAAAAAAACTGTTCCAGTTTCTCTTGGAATCCCAATGTAGCAATGAAAAATGATATTTCATCCAAATCTATGGTACATGCAAACTCCTTGAGTTAGGTTTCTACGACTCAATACATGATTAACAACAACAAAATCTGATAATTCCAACAGAATAGAGTTTGGATTCACACGTTTTTCTATGTTTGTGTATTCTTTTCCTTTTTCTATCAAAATGTTCATCAAAAGAAACGTTAGTATACCACTGCTCATGAGGATATCACTCATATTGGTTTTCTTCCAGTATTACTTTTAATAATATAGGACGGCCACCGTCATAGTTAACCTTTGGAACTGCAATCCATCTTTATTCATCGCTCATCTTGCTATATTGTCGTGTCCCTGACGATAACTTATACTGATGACCCCCTTGACTGCTCTAATTTTAGTTTTGATCATGCAGGTAATCCGATGACTATAATGTATAATTTAAAGATTACACTGAATTGAATGGAATATTTCTAGTAAATTAGCTAATAAAGTGCTCAATAAAGACGTGGAGTTGAATTTAAACATGATAAATTAGATGATCAAAGCAGTATAGTACTTGCGTTGTTACTCCGTGTTTCACGTGCGAGTCATGCAGCGGGAGGATCATTAGACTACTGGGATACAACTACGACTTACTTCTATAATCATTACATAACGGTTAGATCGTTAAAATTGCACGGCTAAGCTGCTTCTTCAGACATCGATAAGTATATTGCATGACATAAAAATGTGAAAAACTGGGTGTTTTGTTCAAAACTGAGGTAAATTGTCATAGATTTGTCATGTCAGAAAGCCAATTTTCGATACTGCCATTCCGATACTTAATTGCCTGTTTTAATCAAATGTATCTCTGCAAGATCATTAATACCAACCACAACACGCAGTTATTCAACTATATTGTAAAATTGTATTAGGCTTACGTAAAATTGTTTGATTGTAATACCATCTCATTCTGTATTTGATTTATGTTGGTTGTTTTCGTACTTGCTGTGTTTAATATTTCCATGTTTCAATGTTTTATATGGCCTAGGGTGAGACTTCTACCAACGAAGTTTACCCTTTAGTGTTGATGTTAATACATAAAATAAATAAAAGACAATTCAAGTTTTGCAGCTGTATCAATCATTCAAACATCGTGTTTTTTTTTTAAATAGGTTATTTTAATGAATTCTACACTTATTTATTCAGAAAAAATCTATATTTATACTAGAATCTCAGATAAAACAAGACTTTGAACCAATGCGAATAATAAGGTATGCATTATAAGGCAAGAAATATGTCAGTTTTAATTTGATCCCCTATTATCAACTTTCCCTTGTGATATTGGTATCTCAAGAAGTTTGTCACTCCTTTCTTTATTTGGCATCTTGGGTGTAATTCTAGATATTGTTCTTTCATGGATCACTCTTGTTCAGTTTGCCTCTGTTGTATTGCCTTGGCATTGTACATACGTTAGAGTATTGCAAGGAAAAAGATTCTCCAATAATATCTCCAATGGTCAATTGTCTCTTAGTTTGTTGTGTGTTATTTTTTTTAAGCGACTCTTCTATCCTCATATCATCATTACAACTGTCTATGGTACATTTCCACTTCAAATCCAGCTTCCTGTTTTTAAAATCTTTGAGAGTTCTGTGGGTCTCTTACCAACCGAACTCAATTGATGCATTCAGCTCTTACTGTCTCAACTGTATGGAACCTTCCAGTTGCATCAAACTTATCTAAGCAACAAAATCTACCTCACTCCCTCCAGAGATAATGATCTTTTCTTATTTCTCTCTTATTTTGTTACTGTGTGAAAAAAAATCAGAAATACTCCCGAAGTTACCTTCGACAAAAACTAGTCTGATGTCATGTAAAACAATTTCAAAGTGCCTTTTGATCATAAAAGGATAACGATTTACTAAGTTTTACTTTTATTTTCGCTTTTCTTTTTTTACAATTTATTGTTTCTCTCTATTGTTTAGACGAACATTTGCGTTTGGGGATATATGTTTCCTCTCCAGTATTCTTTGTAATTCATTCATTGTGTATGCGCCATAGATCAGCCACTACCTTCTTCAAATCACCCGCACCCCGCACTGAGTCAATATAAATGATACATGTCTTGATCTATCCTCTGTTGCATCACTCATAGTTTTCATTTGGGAGTTCTTAATTCACAATCTTTTTCTTTTTTATTCTTCTTTAACATGATTCCTTGTATATTTTTCCAAGCACTCGACTGCCATTCTCTTAATTAGCTGTCGTGAATATAAAACTTTAAAAAGGGTTGAGATCATAATTTAACTAATTTAATTAAACTCAAAGCAATGCTCAAAATATCCAGAAACGAGTTGTGATTGAAGCAGAATTAAGACAATTCATATCTACTTTGATTCTTATCAAAATTGGTTTGGTCCAATCAGGTGTTCTTAAACTATCCTAAAGTCTCACAGACTCTTTTGTACTTTCTTGTAGTGGAGTACTACTGTTAGCTGAAGCTCGCAACACCAAGCAGAGGATATGCATTGCTTCAACTGTCAAAAATGGATTAGATACGTAGTGCAATGCAAGGTGGTTTCTAAATTCAGATGAACACACCACAGAGAAAATATTCACCCATTTCCATCCGACGTTGAACTCATGAGACTGTAAGCTTATTATTCATTGCTGTTGCTTTGCCGATATAAGTGTCTGCCTGTAATATTACGTGTCAGGTGTAACGCTTCTGTCCGAAATTGGTTTACATCCTACAAGTCACACAAGCTAAGACCCACTTTTCTAAATTTCAGCAATGTCTAAATCCCTATATTTGCCTTTTCTTTTTTGTCTTTGCAGTAACCCAGGCTGGAAATACAGGTTTCCATAGTATGCATGGTTATCTCCTTCTTCTCTCACCTAGTTGATCTCTGACGATTATGTCAGCGATCATCTTTTGCAGTGATAATCGATTAAGTCCCTTTCTTTATTTTTATTTCGTACACACAGCCCAATGGCTACCAATCAATCATTAACACCGGCAATTCTGACCTCTTTCCAAGAAGACGATTTTGCGACTTTAGCGCCTACTGAACCTCACCAAGATCATCATCGGTCTCCGGAAGCAGTGTCAGTGTCTATCAAAATAATTATATCTCTGACGGGGACTCTTGGGAACTCCTTGGTAGTTTTAGCCATCTTGGTATTCCCGAAAATGCGCAGCATAACGAACTGGGTGATTCTGTCTCTGGCCCTCACGGACTTGGGAGTTTGCATATTCTGCATTCCATTGGCAATCTACAGTGACGAACATGAAGAGTGGAGTCTTGGTCCTGTGCCCTGTTATCTTTGGACGATGATTGACTATTTGTTGTCGGTAGCTTCTATATGGCATCTTTGTACACTTTCGATAGATCGATACCTTGCACTATTCCGACCTGTCTGGTACCGAACGAAGCGAACGACATCCTTTGTGTTAGCACTAATTACCATCCCATGGGGAATTGGCTCTCTCGTCTCCTTGTCGACGTTGGTAGGTTCGAAAGGACATTATCACATTTTCTTTGGTGTCGCAAGCTGCTTTATATATGTTGCGTCAGCCGGTTTTGGATTGTTTCTGTTCGTAATGTCCTTTGGATTACCTACCGCTATCTTAGTTGCAGTTTACATCAAAATGACGTTGACAATCTGGAGTCGAAGGGTTCGTGTAGACGTGGCAGCCCATGATCATAGAGGAGGGCTCACGACAGGAGGAGCAACAGGGGAACTATTGGAGATGTCGAAGACAGTTCCTTCAAACGAAGCATCTACCAGCACGAAAGGCACAATTGTCCAAGTCCAGGACAACTGCGCTCCTACTAGCACGACCGAAAGCCAATCAAGGATTGAACGTCGAAAAGAGCCGCAAACATTAGATGTGACCTTGTTGATTCCTCCTGGAACCAAACCAGACGGAAACAGAGACATCCGAACCAACGCTGAACGCAAGAAAGGTCAGAGAAAGAGTAATGTAAGACAGGAGGTAAAAGCAGCAGTAGTCATTGCGATTGTGGTCGTTACGTTCCTCATATGCTGGGGACCGTTCTTCCTTACCGCTGTTTTAAGGAACATTTGCAAAGTATGCGTTCAGATTAAGGTTATTCTTCCAACTCTCTTCTGGTTAGGTTACAGCAACTCTGCTCTCAATCCGATCATTTACACTATTTTCAACTCTAGATTTCGCTCTGCTTTTAAAGATGTAATGTTGTGCAAAATGATCAAATTGAAATGAAAATCTATTTGGGCTACTGCACTGGGGATTATTTCACAATCGAAAAGTATACGATTGTAGGTAAATAAAGCCGTCTAAAATATGTTCTTGTACAAGATATGTTAACACCTAGAATTGAAGTGAAAGGACATTTTGCAGTTACACTTCTTAGTTCACATAGTTGACAGAGAAATTGTTGGCAAATCTCTATTAATCAGTGACGATAATCTTTCTTTGTGTTCCTGGCCTCAACTCACTGAATGTGACCTTAACATTGCAGAACAAGATGAGTTTTTCAGAACCCTTGAGATGCTATCCAACATTCAGGGGTGTTTTTTTCAAACTTGCATTCTTCTCATGTAAACTGATAACGAGGGACTGGCTTCACTTCACTGGATGAAGAAACTAAACGCCAGACGTGTTGCTTGATGGTTCTAACTACACCGGGTTAGTGGGTTGCCTGACAACTTTACTAAATTACTTACAGTGGTGTTTACATGTAAGAATTTATGTGTGAAAGTCACTCCACATTTATCATTGAAATTCATGATCCATAAAAGAGAGATATACGTGTGGAACTATGTAGCTTCTTGGTTGCATCAGGGAGTCAAATAGAGCGCAGTCACGCTGAGAAGAAAATATTGAGCACTTTGCTAGTGATTTGCATGATAGCACGACGTCATGGACGCAATACAGAAATGAAGCAGAATGTATATCATGTGTTGTATCGTCAGAAACGTAACCCTAGCTAGGTCTACAAAACATTGCTTTAATTGTCATGGTTGACATTTGACAAGTCCCATTGTTTCGAAGTCGGATACATTGGTACGCCAAAGATAAAGAAGCAATTCTCGTAGCTTACTTGTATTGTCACATTAATGCACCCCACGGGTAAATATCGACGTAATATCCAAATTGTGAAAAGCTATATTTTGCTGGATGACGTCACATGATGTGAGTTGTGAGATTCTAATCCATGGAAATGGCGATAACAGTTTAACTGGTTCTAACAGTTTCAAAAGTTATCATTAATTAAAGTATACCTTCATTATGTTGTTTAATACTTGCAAGCCAAATAAATCTCTGCATACGTATACCATTTGAATTATTATTTACTCAATCTTTTTTTCCCTCCTCGAAGTCCTATGTCCACGAATTTCTGTAACTCACAGCAGTTCGTTTGGTTACAATTAAACCTCACCCTGCAGCTCCAACTGTAATTCTGTGTTAATGTAGACAGTGCTTGTTTGTACCGTATACTACTTGAGCGATATGTGATGAAATGTTCAATGGACATTTTTGGGTGACAATCAAACAAAATATGACAGTATTGGTTAGAGAAAACTGCTTACTTGAATAAAATGCAAATTGGAATTATTTCTCTAAAATTGACACTGATATTGACACAGGTGCATCGTGTGTCTTCATGAATCAACTTCATAATAGTGGTATTACAATGTGATATGTAATATGATGTATCCACTGATAGAGAATTCCAGAGCTCGGGACCAGTGTAATAGATCGATGCGTGAAAGATGTTCTTGGATTTGGTAACTGAACACCTGATGAAGGTCGGGTAGGATAATTGTAAATGACAGAGTTGATGTTGACACGAATTTTACTTGTTGGTGAGAAGTTCCAGGCAACGAATTCTATACATGAAAACATCAAGTCGGAGATGATGCTATGATGAAGCAAGAAGATGACAAGCCTAGACAGTGTGAAACGAAAGGTAATAAAATCGAGTTACAAATAGTAACCAATATTCCTTGAGGAATGTATGAACTTGCTTTATACAATGCACCAACTCTAAGTGATACAGAAGTCATAACTTTAGCTATATGAAACTTCCACTTAATTTCTCATCGACAGTAATACCTAGACATTTAGAAGTTTCGCTTGGGTTCCTAACTCCAAATGTAAGAACACTATCTATAGTACATTCCTCATGAGCAATCGGTGTAGAATTAATATTCTTCACACTGAATTTTAGTATTACGAGCACGACAAGATGAAGACAGGACTTCCGTATATTAGATTACCAATGGCTACTAAACTTTAACAAACCCTAATTATTACAATCACCAAGTAATTTGCATAAAAAGACGAGAAATGAAGAGCTCGACATCTTTCGTGGAGGTAGCTAACACTTCATTTTTTAGACAATTTCTTCTAACATCTTACAACAGCCTGCATCCAAAATTTAGGTTGCGTGAGATCAATGCGTTGACCATAAAATGAAGATTACGTCAATTATTATACGTCAACGTCAACTATTATACTACTTTATGCTTCATTGCAATCCGAAGTACCGAACGTAGCTTAGAGCGCAAACCATTGCCCAACTCTCCATACGACTCCAAGGATTTATTTCCTAGATACCTCAATGGAGGGATTTCTTAAGAAGCTAGGCGAAAGATGAATTTTGTAGTAACAAATCGAAAACCAGCAATAAGAAGAACGGTTAATATTGAACATAAGAACGAAAAACAGATTTTTTTTAAATTCAGTATTTAGAGCGAATTTTCCACTTAAAACAAAACTAAAATGAAGGAACAGTAACAAAAAATATTTATTATGAGAGGAGGAGGGAATCTGAATGTAAAAGCAATTCAAGGACTAACATGACTGTGAAGGATAAATAAAATGTCAGCGGTTTGGGCAGACGATAGGTTTTAATGGCCGACTGAGGTTTGTGATGGGTTACATATTCAACATTTAGTCTGACTATGTAGTGGTAGATAAAGTTGAAAATAGAGGCTCGAAAAACAGAGCGCTTCATGCTAAATTGACTCCCAAGTTGTGGTAATAAACGGCGGCTGATCAAATACAAAAGATCTAGGCAATCTAGTTAACAATATGCTATTTCACGTTGGCTATCACAATGAATAGTACACGAATTAAAATTAACGATCAGACTGGGTAATAACAGTTGTGTCCGTGTTGTGTTTGTTGTAGTGCAAGGTTTGGAGAACTAAAGTTGACTAATAAGCTATTCTTATTACTTATTTACAGACAAAAAAGACAATGGTCGATACAATGGCGTTTTCAACAATGCAAGAATTTTCTTTATCTTGAACAGAAAAAAAATTGAAACGTATGTAGAACTTCTTTTTTAACAGCCATTCGTTAACTTTCGTTCCACCGAATCATAGGCTGTGATGGCGCTCTATTTTCTTCATATCACGTGGAATCCGGTAGCCGCGCCATCAGTATTTATCCGCAAATTGTGAGCAGATGTACGTGGAGTCCTTCAAGGTTGCGACTGGGGAATTCATAAAGGTTGGATACCGGTCTGACTATCATCATCCGCAATGACATATTTACCAGGAAACATTGATATGATATTTTCTATGATGAAAAAAAAAATGAAGGTGATCAGGTAACAGTAACGCAAATAAGGAATGTTCAAGAGTGTAATAGTAGGAATAACGGATGCTCTATTAATATATATAATTAGAAGAACGGACGCTCTATTAAAGGAGTAGGCTACATGCTTTTAGCCCACATAGTCTTGCATTAACTTAATTACCTGCTGCAAGGTTGTACGTCCGGGGAGTGGAATTCAATGCAAAACTTACGATTGGTATAGTCCACTTAGGGGTAAAAAAATATAGAAGGAATCCAATTAACCCGGTGAGATAATTGATGTCGAAAACCCACACCTCTAGAGACAGTAACAGAACAAACCTCTACTGAAAGAAACAACTGATTGCGCATCTCTGAGAGGCCGATGGACACAGGACGGCAAACTTCTGACAATTATTAAAAACAAACATAATGAATGAGATATATCAACTGTGAAGAAAATTCACACAAGCAGTCGTGCATTGCACGATTGGCAAAGGACGAAAATGTTATCTTCTGTTGACCTTTTTTTTTTCTTTCTTTCTTTGCTTTATTTCTTTTCTTATCATGCTACCATTCGAAGCTTAAATTTTTAGTCGGTTTCATGCCTTTCCTTATTAGCACATTATCTAACACTTAACTTTCGAAGTTTCGCTCTGTGTTCTAGATCTGTTTTCTCAATTTATCCACGTAGCACTTATGTTCTTCCTTAGCAAGTTCTTTAAAAAAAAATATATTACAATTAGATCGATAAAATTCTATGGAAGAGACAATAATGGAATCAATTCATTGTTTCTTCTAAACACCAATTCTCAAGCTCTTATTATTAATGCCTTTCGAATCTACGGATGATTTCGCCAACTAAAGTCTTCACAATGACATGATGTCAGCTCAACCGGCTTCTTCATGGGAAAAATACAGATATTACTCTCTTGACAAACAGATATTTTTCCTTGCATATCATCATCAGCATAGAAGTGAAAATGGCATTGACCCAGACGCTATTCTTTTTTTTTTGTTTTTTGTCAGTAACATACAGGTAACTTTCATGTACTCTTGAGAAATAAATTTAAAAGAGTTAAAAGAATAGTTCAGACCCAAATTTATTTTTAATATGTTAAAGGGGACCATAATCCAATCAGTTTGATGAAATTCCCGTTGAATTACCATTCTCGGTTCTCGAGATATATCAAAAGTTGAAGTTGTCACACATCCTACTAAAAGTGAACTTGAAGCAAGCAGGTGTGATGTCATGGATTCACATCGGAGACTAATCTTTTGCATTTCTGTATTTTTCAACTTAGTTTTTTGACAATTAATCGGATAGGGAAATAAATTTGCC
>VJOZ01056543.1:0-15474 GCA_009801055.1 Stichopus horrens
TAAAAAAACTCACATTACCTGCTTTTGTTTCCTTTTGAAATTAAAATGTTTGTTTGACCTTGACACAATTACTGTTTCCTTGTTAGCATGTTGTAAGGAGAGGGCTATTATAGCCCAGTCACCCTATAACCACAAAACAATGATCGCACTTTGGAACAATGTGTGATGGGGTTCGAAGTAACAAAGTAAAAAAAAGATGGCAATTTGAGTAGTACAAGAATGACATCACAAATTATTGTGCAATCTACCATTTGCATTTAGTGGATTGGTTTCAACATTTTATAACTCAAGTCAGGAATGCCCTGTGAAGATGGAAGTTGGAGCATTTTGATGCATTTTGCAAGCTTTATAAAACATGTTTTTGGAATTTTTTACTTTAGGTTCACTTTAAGTCACTTGTGAAGAATCTTACATTTAAACATTTTTTAATCAACCTGAACAACTAAAAGTCACTTTACCAAATCTGAAAAAAATCTCAAAATGAGCCGATGGAGATACCATATACATATATATATACTGTACGATATGAACTGTATGTAATTTGCAAATAGCAGAGAGTAAAAACTTACACGAAGATGGACTGCTAAGACATCAAACAGCAGAGCAAGGTGAACTGAGAGAGAGGGAGCATGCAGGTAAATAAATGGAAATAACATGGACAACATGAACGTTGAGACTATTAGTAAACTATTGTGAAAACTACGTGTACATCTGATTGAGTTTGGGATAGGGTTTAAACAAATATACCTACACAAGGGTTACAACAACAAATGGCTATTAAATCCTGCTAAGAAATGCATACTTTGACTGTCAATTCTTTCGTTAAAAATTTAACACCTAACCAAACTGTTGGTTGAATTCAAAGATAAAGTGTTTGTTCATCATTACCTCCGGATCGAATTTGCACAAAATGCAAAGAAAATGCAAAAAAAGACCTTTTGGAAGAATGAAGGAGAGTATTAATTAATGTTTAGATCATTCCGATAAACAGAAGATGATGTAGATGAACGATTTGTGAAAGTAAGGTAAAATTTCTGCCACAAGCAATTACATTTTACCTCAAATCCTCTGAACCTCTGAAGGTAAAACAAACTCTACGAGGGGAACATTTCACATCTGCTTTGTTTTCTGCAACACGAATTACCTCAAATCAAACAGCATTTCTGAAGATCAAAGACTGCACCAATCAATAAGCTATCACCACCTATCAAAGATTTGAATAACCGTTGAAGAAACTTGTCACTACCGAATGTGACACGAACAATATGTCAGTGCACAATTCTAAATGTTTTAGAAGTCATTTAGAAAATGACAAATGAAGGGAAAGGAACTAGGTGAGTGGCAAAGTTGTGGAAATATGTACAAGGTGTTGAATTATAACACATGGTATGGGTTACAATGCTGAATGGATACCCTCATGTACTGTGCTACTCTGCATGGATAAAATGAGAAGACTTCTTAGCTCCAATACGACAGCACAACTCCTCCAGTAAAAGCACATATTGCAAGTACTTTAATTACTATGTCTGACAATTGCCATTGGAAATAGTAGGAATAGGTCAAAATGCTCCACTGTTCACAGCTTTCAAGTAATTGAGGGCGCTTTCAAACTTCATCAAATCTAGATCTGATTAACACTACTTTAAATCAATCAATCAATCACGTGCACATCAGCTGGTGACTCCAAAATCATGGTCACATCTGCACCATATGTACATGTGTACATTGCAAAAAGCAGCTAGTTGTTATGGTGACTGATTTTGGGCAGTGAATTACTTCTTGTTTATTTGGCCATCCCAACCTTGTGAAATCTGAATCACTGCAGTGAATCAGCTGGTGAAAGCAGAACTTTTGGCTTCATATGGTTGATCAAATCAGATTTAATCAACTGCCCATAATAACTGGTGAAGTGTGAAAGTAAGAAGAATTTGCGCTTGATGTGTTACCTTTCCAGACTTTTGTGGAAAAGTAATGTAAAGCAACAATTCAAAATCAAGGTCGTTGGTTTGACAACAACAGTCTGCATTCCTGACATACTTCCAGATGTTTGCAAGGATGGAGTAGCTCTTAAATTTATCCAGTGGAAAAATTTTCAGAATCAAGCCAAGGGCACCTGCACAATGCCTTGGACTCATTAATACACAAATTGCCTCTAGCTCTGAAGATAGTCAAATAACATGGCACAGTTCTGCAAAATTGTTTTCCAAAAACAGGGCAAGGGAGAGGGATGTGGGGGGTGTAGAACGACATGGGTACTAATGAACAGAGTGACTAAGATAAATTTGACTTTACATGTATCACAAACACCAAGCAATGAATGAAGCAGCAGAAGGGACACCAAGTCACATAATTTAACATGTCAAATATAATAACCATATAATAAACCGAATAAAATTTGCTGAGACACAAAAAAAATGACTCTGGTTTCACATGACGCTATTTACGGAGGTCAAAGGTCATGTACCTGAGAACTTTTGGCTTTCTTAGAGAGGTCGATCATCTTGACTCCATGGTCACTTATCTCCAGGATACACTCTGACGGTGGGTGACTGCTCTGAGTAATCTTTCTTGCTGTAATTACCTAAAAGTGAAAGAAAAATTGAAAAGACCCTCTATTGAAATGACATTCAATTATATCACCTCATCTTAATTAGGTAGAAGAAGGTAACAATTTGAACATTCCAAAAACCATCACAGCAGCCATTTCTGTCAAACGTTTTCAACTTTTTCTACAAAATGAGGTAAAGGACAGATTATTTTTCACAGAGTCTGCAATAAAATCTACATATATTCAGTGTTGCACAATATTTTATGATTAATCTACAGTATCTAGATTTACATATCAATTTATCTGCTAGTGTCAAATTCCAAGCTTAAATGAGTTTCATCTCCTCAAAACATTATGCATGTGATGAGTAATGCAAAATGCCTCATTTGAATTTTAAAAAGTTTGGGTGAACAAATTGCTGTTGAGTAACGAGTAAGTGAACTTTTATCAGTGAGAAACTTTTGGAAAGAAGAGCAATGGCCTTCCTTATTTTGATTTATCTATCATTCTATGTCAACCTATGTACTTGCTTTTAAATATAAGGTTGTGTTCTGTGAAAGAAAATACCTTACTTCCCTTTAAGTAAAAATTTAAGTAAAAAAATACAGAAACACATAATACTTTGTTTTGGTTCTAATGTTAGCCCACTCACACTTTGGGATACAACCACAAATTTAAGAAACACAAGTACATTTGTGTGAAGTTGTTACATACATATATCACCAGTAAAGAAAAAACATTTGATCCTTGAGGTATGTTTTCACCATTACATGTTTGTAAATAACATAATTGGCTAGTTGCAGCTCTCCGACAATAGAAAATATAAAATGGAAAACAAAAACCAATAACGATAGGAAATTAATTGTAAGGAACAATCTAGTTTACAGACCGTACCTTAGATATAGCTCTACATAGGACCTCATATCCTTTGTGAAGCGGAGTCTCCACAGAGCCTAAAAAGTGAAGTCTGAAGCGATTCAGATGATACTCTTGAGCCTTTTGACCTGGAGAGATTAATTGAAGGTAAAATGAACTTTGTATAGTTCACAGTTAGAAGATACTATTTTCACAATATTTACTTCTGTAGAACTTACATGAAAGTAGTAAGAGAAGCAGAAATTTGTTCAAATGAATTTTATGGATTAATGACTGAATTAAAAGAAGACTAGTGCTTGTAACAATGTACATTTCTTCTACGATAAATATCAATGAAAGTGTTAATTATGTCCGGATGTGAGTGTTGGAGTGTTAAACATTTTCATCGTGTGATAAATCCGACTTTTGAATAGCTATCACAAGAAGGATCAATTATTTCATATATACCAGATTCTGGCCATGTCTGCCTTCATATAGGCCTGCATGGAAGCAAGTGACAAAAGAATAGTCCATGCAGTATAACATTTAAAGAATTCTCCTAAAATCTACGAAACGGATCGTCTGAAACCGGCAAAATTTTTGAATAGGCTGATCAAGCCTATGACATAGAAAAAAACGTGCAACTACTACATCATCATGCCATGATCATGAATTATTCATGAGGCTATCTCCAACATTATTTATCATAAAATGTGATACAATTTCAATACTTTGTGAACCAAGTAGGTGTGATTTTGCTGGAATATGACTTATATGATCATTACTGAATATTCTCATATTTTCATATCCATTTGTGACACAACTTTGTGGATGGTCTAGACTATTCTTTTAAAGCAACAGAGGTCCAACCAGAAACACTAGCAATTACTTTGCAGCAGCACGTCCAGTCATCACTGACATAGATCTATGAACTTGTTAATATCTGGTCCACATGCAGTCCTAATGAATATTTCCTTCTTGAAGTAAACTGTTGGTAAATTACTTCCCAGGATATTTTCTACAAGTATCTAGTTTAGTAACAAAGCCACACGACTCTGACATGCTGCTAAGCTAGAAGGCTGACAGAGGGTCAAAAGTCTATAATAACAGCATAAAGCAAAACAAAACAGTCTATGTGACTTTTACACCAGTTCACAGAGAATGGAACGAAGTCTTCTCAACACTGTAACAATTGACAAGAAAATACAGATATAAGATAAGAAAAACAGCAATTCCACTCTCACTGGTTTTGTTGGTAGCTTTATCATTTCTACATGAATTTGAATATGATATCAACCAATCAAAGAGTTAATTTAATTTAAAAAAAAACTCAATTAACCAACAAGTCAGATCTAAGGATGGGATGGGAATCTCTCTCTCTTTGTGATGGAAAGGTAAGCACTTCTTGCTCCTCCATGCCTTTCTCTGGTAGAGGCTGTGACATACCTGGTTCAGTTTCTGTTTCTTTATTGTAAATTCTTGCATATTTCTCGGGAAAACATCCATCTTCTCCCGTCCTCAGGTTGATGCCATCGCACCAACCGTCGACACCCGTCTCTTCCACGTAAATAGGATCATTGACGTCCAGGAGGACCTCGTCCTCATGGCGAGGTATGAAACGGTGGACTGTCTTGTGGGTTTGAACTTTAACCTCACCATCGATCACGAGGGTTATGGGTTGGTAATAAGGATGCTTTTTATCTGTCAAAAGAAGAGCCAAGCAAGCATACACAAAAATGACTTATTCGCATAAATTTAAGTACACAAGGTGTCTACAGTCTGTTCAGATTCTTTCTTTGTTGACATTAAGAACCAAACAACTTCCTGTATGTCTTCTATTAAGCAAGCAGGATGCTTTTAAAAATATTCTCAGGATAGGTGATAGAGATCTAGATCTAGAGATATTTAGTATTGACCAGTATGTTAACATCTGTATTATTAAGACCTAGGCTGCACTCACATTGTTCAGGCCACTGTTACCTTTAACACATTATCACAGGCACAATGTCAACACATGAAAAAAATACAGTATTACAAGTTTGGGGTTTAGGATATGAATGAGATAAATGCAAAAAAAAAAAAAGTTTTTTCCTCACAAGACACTGCATCCTTTGGGGCATTCAGTATTTCATTTGCATTGCTACCTAGACTTTTAGGGAAGTAGCCCACCAAAATCACAAAACAGGTATGTTTTTCTTTCCCTTCTGGTCACTTTATTTTAATGCATTAGTGAAAAAATGGTAGCATGTAATACCGTGTAGTGGCGCTAATATAGATGATGGCCACTAATAGAAGGATTTTCGATCTTATTTTCTTGTCAAATCAAACCATTACCTGTGTGACCCAAAAAACCGACCCACTAGCTTACTCTTGACCTACACAAATTCTACATTATGATGAAACTTATTGCAGCCAGACAGGTACGATTACTCAAAACAGAGAGTGAGTTTTTTTTTTTAAATTGTACGGAAGTTCGTGAGTACGTGAGTTCTTTTGAACAAAAGCTTGACCACCATGAAAGAGCTGGACCACAAGCAAATTTTCTACCCTCAAGAAAAACATTGCTGTGACAGGGGGCTATAGAAACCTAATGAGCTTCTGCAAAAAGTTGCTTAAAATCATCTAACAAAACTGGACTAACAATTTGAAGCATACTCCAAACAGGCCTGATGGAACACCTACATAGAGTATCTGAGTTTGCCTGATTTTGATTAACCTTGGATAATCTGATAACAGAAACATTAGGACTTGAAATTGTGAGAAAGTAACAAGAGCGTAACCTTTGCTTGATAGTGAAATATTGGTTGGGTAAAATTGGCTTTTGAAGTAAATGTTGCCAATACCAATACAGGACAAATTTGATGGTATGTCAACAGATCCCAATATTGAGCACCCATTATTGGTGCAACCAGTGTCTAGACAATTGCAGATAGCTTACCCTTTACACAAAACTTTACTATTTACATGAGAAAATAGCTATCAAAACACCTTTATATATCTCCTCCTTGTCAAATTTGCTCATCTTCTTTTTCTTCTTTTTATGAGGACTTCCAGGAAATTCCTCAGGACTTGAATCTTCCTGCAAAAGCAAATTCGTGTTGGAGAGGAATGGCAAGTACTCTGCACTCGTAGAGTTGAGGTTTTCCGGCAGGTCCTCGTACGGTAAAGCTGGCATAGTGTTACTGTTATACGGTGATGGTACGTTACTGAGAATTTCACTGACGGATCGATCCGAGCAGGGAGAGACCTCCAACGAAAGACTTTGGAGAGTAGGGGACATGTCTACCGCCACCGGAGAAAATTCCCCAAATCGATACGACAACTTCAAAGATTCTGTTTAGGAGGAAAATGTACAAACCAGTGAATACATAACTTTAACATGGGGAATAGCAGTTTTCAAGACTTTTGAAATTTCGTCAGTGAATTCTTTAAAGAAATCCAACATTTACAAGTAAACAACTGTAGTTACGGATCTTTTCATAATTCACCTTCGTGGGAAGGCTACTGTATCACTATGTGGATGTGCACTCAATTAAAATGCAAAGAGCAGTTTTTCTTTAAGCAGAAACGATCAATAACTAACAAGAAGTCGCAAGTTATGTGAGCAAGAAACTGAATTTGGTATTTCGTTACAAGTTATATGCACCGAAACCAGCCAAGAACTATCGGCCCACTGAAGGCCTAATATATGTCTATTGCAAAGCACACCTTCCACCAGAGCATACAATATTTCAAAAACACAGAAGCAGCCTGAGTGAGAATTTACATTCTAACATTCTGAAAACACATATTGAATTTGATTGGTGTAATCAATAAATGACACAAAATAAACAAAGGATGCAAAGTTTAGGTCCATTTTAAACTTCTCAAAAGTTTTGAATAACCTCAAAACAAGATTCTCCCAGGTTTCAGACATCAATGGCAGTTGCATATTTCTGTTACATTCCACAACATTCTGATTCTACCTCTTGCATTATTACCTATGTGTGTGCAAAGGTGTATGTGGCTAAAGTCTTTGCTACAATTTGGCAGTGGAAGACCGAATTAAGCAGAATTATTGTCATTGACCGTCTGGTAACAACGAACTTCACATTGTCGTAATGAACGAACAGAAACAGAAAACCCTGGGGATAGGATGGGGTTACTTTGCATTGCATGATTAGTCGTCTTTTCAAAGCAGATCTCAACCATGCTCCCAGACTAAAGGACGGCAGGTCAGTCACTCGATAAATATCTTTGGGAGTTTTTGGAAAGTGCTGTGTGATGTCATTCAGAATATTCATGGCCTTCACATTAAGTTGGCTAAACACAAGATACAGAAGTGAATTTTGGAAAGATCCCTGACACGTCTTTACATTAGCATAGCATTTTGACCATTTTTGATACCTGCAAAATGCAGTTAAGACTAATTATTACATCTGCCAGAAAATACAGGAGAACTGATTACCAGCAAAACAATTCATTCTTTGGTTTGGAACTCCTAATTCAAACAGACTGGACTTTTTTACTCGTTCAAACCAGAGATGATCTACCCACAGAAAGACAAGAGTGTCCTTAAATATACTGTGTATGAGAATGTTAAACCTATAGCATCCCAGACATTCAGGAGAACACTGTAATGGCTCTGAGACTGGGGAGATCCGGTTAACAAAAACGCTGCTATATCGAAGAATACAAGGCTAGGGAACAGTGGTTAACGAAAACCCTGCTATATCATGCATTGTATCCTCGGTGAAGAAGCATACATAACGTACATACATGTAATGACATGTGAAATTACAACCCCTTCATACTCACCAGGTCTTTGAACTGGCATTTGTGGTAACTTCCGACCAGATCCTCTCCTTTTCTTGACTGGACTGCAACTTTTACTTCTTTCCTTACAAACCTGCAAACAAATGTTTTGATGTCAGCAGTGAGTGACGACCTGTTATTTTATCCCAGGGGAATAATGGAAAGAGGCTAATAAAACTATCAGAAAGAAGCCCACAATGTGGATCCGAAGATGTATACAAGAGTTGCAATGAGAGTGGAACAAGAACATCAAATGTTTAATTTTTTCTTACTCAGTGTGATGCAATGAGAGTGACTTTGAAACAACAACATCAAGCGCTTGGTTAATTTTTCTACTCAGTGTGATTTGATCAGTTAATTACAGAGGAAAATCACTCTAGGCCTCCCCTGCACTGAACTCAGAGGAAAAATCTTCCCCAGCATTTCACTTGACTCCGGAATCTGCACAATTACTCACTGAAGAACTGACTTTATTTCTTCAGATATTACTTCTACGGTCACTGATACCCTCTGGCAACACCTTTGGCATCTAAGCCAGTTCAAGAAAGTGCTTTAAGCCAATGAGCATGTAGATCCGACTTCAGGTTGTCATGACCCACTGTATTGTAAGACAGTGGCAGAGGGTACCCATGGAGGACCCTACATTGTCATGACCCACTGTACTGCAAGACAGTGGCAGAGGGTACCCATGGATGACCCTGTAGGATACCTCAGACAGAGGTCATCAGAGTAGGAACCAGTCAAAGAGATTCATTAAAACAGAGGCAGACAAAAGCCGCTCCAACAAAAAAGAACTAGAAAGAACTAGGACGGGACTACCGATATTGAGAGAAACGGTCATCCTAAGAGAAGAATGGCTGGCAGCAGCCAATCCTCCAACCAATCTACTTTCCAGCCCTCAGGATCATACCTGCTTGAGTACGTGCTTGCAAAAAAAAAGAAGGCCAGCATACAAAATTTTGGAAAAGTTATGACAAGGAACTTTTTTCTCTCTCTTGGTCTTCACTGGTACCAGGCCAAATCAAACATATCACTTGCCATGTTGACGATAAATCCATGATTGCTTTTAATTAGTACATCTTCAACAACTGGAACAAAGCGTGAAAGTGAATTTTAGGACTATTTAAGTATTAATTTCCATCAGTGGTGCTGGATAAATCTATGAAAATGTAGACTAAATTTTGCCTCTATCTGTTTAGAAAAATTGGGATAATTTGTTTTTTTTTTTCAAAAACATTGTGTTCTTCAAGGTGTACACGTGTAAGTACTTACCCCATCTTTGGATATTTCTGGTTTGGATGCGTTAAGGTCTCCGTTTAGTATATGGAGCAACTTTGCTGCTTCATCATCAATTCCATCTGAGATGAGGGACGGTTTGTTCTTCTCGTCAATTCCAATGTCCAGGGTGATCATGTCCTCATTCAGCCTATCATTAGACCCAACCTCATTGTTAGGAACATCGTTTTCTGAGTGGAAAAAAAAAAATTATCATGGACGGAAATCCTACAGAGACGTCAATAGTTTTCTTCATAACATAATCATTTAACCATGACGCAACTCGCTTTTTTTACAAACAAATGCCATGCACACTACACTTAGTACTCACCACTTCCTAATATACTGTAGTGTTATATTACTGATCCAAATGCATTTTTGAAGGTGAAAATACCTCAACCAATGGTACCTTGTGAAACTTATCCAAATCACGGAGGCACCTGTACAATTGAGATATTAGAGTTCCATGCATAAACAGATGCACTTAAAAACAATTACATCCAGTGTAGACAAACACAGGGCATCAAACATCGATGTCTCCTTATGATGCTTCAATAAGCTAGGACAGTAGGACAGCGCCACAGTATGAGTACTGTACATGTCAAACCCACATACTTTAAGGAAACAACAGACAAAATAAGAGAGGCATCTTGCTGAAAAAGACACACCTTTGACAGACTGCTATGCTTGGCAGGTACAAAAAGTAGAAACTGAGCTGCTAAATCAGTGGAAATGTATTCATTATCACAGGGCATGATATGGCAAAGTACAGAAGCAGGTAACATCTCTCTCTGGGGTTTTTGCTCCCAATCTCCTGAACTATCCCCTCTTGTGACCCTGCAGAGAAAATTCCTACACAAAATATGGCCAGCACTCTGCACTGTCAATAATGTGTTTTTCATTGAATTTTTACTTCATTTGATATACTGTATCATTGCACCAAATTGACTTTATGAATAATGGGAACCAAGAAGCCAGCTGCTAGAGTCCCAGCTAAACTTATTTCAGACAGTCACACTGGAGCTAGTCCCTCTTGAAACAATTACAAAAACACCAACAGGTACAGTTTGCACTGTTCAAGTGGTATAAATGAAATGTATACGTTGACTAAAGCATAAATCTTTGCTCTTGTATCCTGTCAAGCAAGCACACCCTTTATTTCAAACAGTACATGCTGATATACATGAAGGCTGATACATGAAGGTATACAGTCATTTACAGCTGATTATTCATAAGTAAAGTAAGACAGACAACACACTTCCAATCTTTGACACTGAAAAAAATGGTGTGCCATCAAAAAATTACCTGAATCAAATTTGTGTTCAAACTTCAGTCTGTTTAATGCGCACTCTTCATAGTTGTAGATGTCGCCACTTTGAAAGTCATCCAGGCTCAGGTCATGGGTCAACCTATAGCTGTAGGGAAGACAGAAATCAAAACACCTGTAAATCAAAGGTCACTCTAAAAAGAAAAGTTGGAGAAGAATCCTGGGACATCACAAACAAAACTTGACTTATCAAAGCAAAATAGTCCCTACTTGGTTGAACAGTCGGATTTACAATTTTAATGTAAATAAATTGTGAGATTCCAATTTCCATACATGCAGTGTGCAGATTAAGTAAGTATAATGTACTTTTGATTAAATACTAATCCTCCTAAAAATTGCAAATATAGCTACAGTATATGGAGGTTTGTAATACATGAATGTCTTTTCGTAAGCCTCTTTCTGGCACAATGTCGTCACATACTGTAAATCCAATTTTGAAACAAGAGCCTTCTATTGGATACAGGCATTCATCCAACAAATTCAACAATATTGTGCTGTACTAAACTGAAAACACAGGACTTCTTACTGTACAATTGTACACTGCTATACATTTTCCGGTGTACCAAATTGTACAGTAATGACATGTGAAAAAGGTTTTATATATTTTTGTTCCCAATTACTGTGCCTTCAATCTACCTTAATCCCAGTCTTTCAGTAAGAACACTACATAGTTACTGTTTTTCTAATAATTTTTCATAACATGATACCAAGCAGGAAAATGTCTCCCATTTTTCAGTGATTCTTTGCAAGCCACTGACTGGACTAGTCTATTGAGCTAACAGGTATTGAGCATGGTACTACTGTATAGCTAGTGATTGGTGACTCAATTGGTAACCAAACACAATATATTACACTATTGCTGATATAGTATTATAAGGTAGCCAACTACCGCCCTGGCACGTCGAACGAGCCTCTAGCCTATCATCTACAAATTATATATCACAACTTTTACAAGCTTAGGTTCGGCAGACTGAAATAGTGAAATAGCATCACCATTTTTTGTCATTTACACACTAAGTCAATNNATGTAGGCTGACTGCATAGTACACATGTACAGTGCATACTGGTATATATCGCATGCATCACAGGAAGTTGGTGGATTCAAAACTTGCACAGTCGGGTGGAAAGGTAAGCACAATGCCTGGGAAAAGCGACTTCCGGTGATCTAGGAGAGTAGTTTTGGCCAAAATTTTCTTGGTACACCCCGCGCCAACCGATGGTGGCGCTCTGCTTAGATAGTACTGGAAGCGCAATTCTCTTGATCTTTAGTAAAATCAACCACACATACGGAAAACTTTCCAATCTGGAGCGCTGATCTTCACCTGTGTAGCAAATGTTTGCTCTGTATTATAATGTAGCCAACTACCACGCGGGCCCGTCGAACGCACCTCTAGCCTATCATTTACAAATTGCAACTTTATAAAGCTCAGGTTCAGCAGACTGAAATCGTGAAGCACGCCACCATTTTTT
This sequence comes from Stichopus horrens, assembly GCA_009801055.1. Classification (NCBI taxonomy): domain Eukaryota; kingdom Metazoa; phylum Echinodermata; class Holothuroidea; order Aspidochirotida; family Stichopodidae; genus Stichopus; species Stichopus horrens. Next base: position 12,270 of record VJOZ01056543.1, read on the forward strand.
TTACTCTACCTTGGGGGAAGGTTAATTTTGTTTGAATTGTCATAAAGAAGGTGGCATAATTTCACCTTTGGTGACACACTTTTTCGTTGCAATGAATATATATTCATTTGAGACAATACTGATTCATAGGAAAACGTTCTGACTTTTGTACGTGGAACTGTCACAAACTTGGAATGATAAATTTCCTTAATAACGCGTTCGACGGTCACCCTTTATACTGCAGATACAGCAGGCAAAACTTATTGGCAGCACTTCCATGATCTATTGTATGATCTGGCTGACAATCTAAATCAATTATGACCTTTCTTGGAACATAAACATAAGTATGTATGATTAGTACTCAAAGCCTCTCAAAATGTGGATTGGTAACTTTGGTTAGAATAAGCATAAAAGACCTAAAAACCTCAATACTATTATTTTGTTGCTCCTAGAGATATGCAAATTAGAAGCACACTAAATATTTCATCCATTTTTACTTGACATCCTTAAAAGGGTAGAGACAAGTTATGGCAGTCGATTGTGCAAGGTATGGAATGGCGTGCAAAAAGATACTAAACATGTTGACAAGAAACTTAAAACTTGATCAATAATTTTGTAATTCCCCAAAACTTTACACGCTGACATGTCCAGTAATTTGTTTGGTTTCACAAAAAAGTGAAATCACTGGTAATGAAAAAAAGATACATCTTGTGGAAAACTTTGGCTACAACTGTAGGATATCCCTATAAAACATGCCAGAACAGAAGCTTGCTGTATGACAAATGTTCACTGCCATTACAAAGTTCTGTGTCTCCACTCTGACTTCTTAGAATAATGCCTGTGGTAGCCTGTGACATGACATAAGTTCACCGTGACTATGAATGCTCCTCCACTCCAGATTGGAGGCTCAGGGTACATACTTTTATTTTCTTCCCCCCCAAAAAAAAAAAATTATACACAGGGCACATTCTCAGTCCTCAAAATAAATGCATGTATGGCCACAGCAATTAGAACATAGGTAGCACTGTGTAATGTTGATTAGGCCTTGGGGCAAGCAAGAATGCACTGATGCAGTGGGCAGAGCAGCCTAGCATATATTGAGGTTATGGCCACTTTATCACGAAAACAAGTAGGCCTTAGCCTTTCCTAGAAGCTAAGGAGGCATAGCCTAACTGATTGGTTTTAAACCGTGATGCAAATTATGCTTAGGCTAGGGTAAGCTTATATACACTTGCCATACCGTTACACTTAACTCAAGTTGTGCACCGACTCAGCTAGTCTACATTACGGTTAACCTTACTCTTTAGCTTACGCCTCCTTATTTTTACAAAGGATTACCACCACTTTCAACGCCGAGAAGCAGGTAATTATGTTCATAACTCACCCATAACTTTCCATTTCATCTTACAATTTCGAAAGCGCTTCTTCTCAGTTAAATTACTGTCGGCAAACGATTATCTTGGTCGTTGGATTACTTTTGGGCCTACTGGAAATTGGAATTTGCGTGTACGGGTACCGGACCTGTGCTTCGTTCATGCATCAGTTCCATATGCCACGATATTTGGATTTGTTACTTCTGCACCTTTTGTTCACTCCAATTGCAAAGATTAGACCTATCCTGGTGAATTTACTTATAAAAACCACTTGAGGTACTAAAATAGATTCAGTTACACAGAAGTGGGAAAACGTCAATATAAATTTTATCGGCAATTTCACTTCTACTTATTAATCTTATTAATTTATAGTATTTGCAACCCTTTTCTAAAAGGTTGTAAAGATTGGTTACATTAGCGATCTTTTGAAGGTTGCGCAAACGTTGGCTAACACATTGCTGTACTAATATATCCAGGATGGTACGATCTTATGGAGGGGAACTCCCGAAATTGATCTTTCTCACGCATGTAGATGTTTGCTTTGAACGTCAATGCTGAGTCATACGTTGGGGGGGTGGTTAAGGGGTAAAACTGCTGGGGGATCAATAACATTTCAAGCGCAAGCAGAAAACGAGCGTGTGGTGCGAGCTTTAGTGAGTGTGGGGGGTCCACAGGGGCGGATCTACGATTTCGTCTGAAAAAGATGGGAATTAGGGACCGAAGTTGTTCGACATGTACGATTTGATGCCTCTGTACAGTACTGAGAGTGAGCGCCACACCCATTGGTACGGAGCGTACAAGAATTATTACTTTTTTTTTACAAAATAGACCTCCCAGAAATGGCACCTCACATGTCTTATTTTTTGCATTTTCTGCTTCAATTTCTTGTCTCCACTCTCTACTTATTAACTTTTCACACTACTAACAGGAGACAGTTATCATATGCAGTGCCTAACTACAATGCATCCGGTTTAAGGCATCAAACAGATCATTATAAGTCATAAACTAACTTGTTGAATATTCAGAGACTTCTTTGAGAAATTTGTGACCATATCTGAGTTCGACTTGATATCGTGCAGGATCAAAGGAACTTGCATTGACATATGTGCATGAGGGTAAGGTTCATTTTAAGACGCGCATATGTCCCCAATCAACGTTCAAACGGATGGTCTAGACCTATCAGCTATGTCAGTGCATGGCGAAGATGGGCGTTTTTCTCTATCAGAGCGGGGGAGGGGGAGGCAATGGCTCTGTACATGTGTGAAAATCTAATGGGTTGAGATGAAAAAATTAAAAATTAAATTGTATCCTCTTTCATATAGTCGTGGAATACTTGGAAAATATTTGGACGGTGAACGCATTTATCTTTTGAGTCCCTCACTTTTTTCATTAGACCGTGGAGTCACTTGGATTGTTTGCAGGGGGTCAAGAGGCTCGACATGCCCCCGCCAGGGGATTAGCTAAATTGCTTTCTTATTTGGCGTGGGATATGAATGAGAGCGCATTCACGAGTGTGATACCGCATCATGGAAAGAACCTATACACAGTATGCTTCTGTTGCACTGCGGCGCACTCAAAATTTGGGAGTATGGTGAAAATTTTGGAGCAGTGTGTGAAATGAAAGGACAGCACCGAAAAAGAGCGTCAGCGTCGGTTGGAACTAAGTGTACCAGAAAAAAAATACATAAAAATACTTCATAGACTGCCGTAAATCCCCCTTCGCGAAGTGAGGTATAAGTTTCAGGAAATGGTATTGTCATTTTTCTTTTTTGAAGTCCATAACCTTACATTATTTCGAGTTTTTTCATGTAAAAGTCTTACACAAAGTTGCACATTTCATGATGAATACTGAA
>VJOZ01056545.1:406-14895 GCA_009801055.1 Stichopus horrens
CAAGCAAATGCACAAGTTCTTATGAAAGGGGAAGATGTTTTACAAAAACAGCTGAGGATTTTATATGAGTGATGGCAATTGTTAAAAACAATGTCAGGACTTGCTAATTTGGTTTTTGCAAACTCCCAGGCATCTTCTCGAATATACCTACACTGTTCACTATCCACACTGATTCAATTTCATATTTGCTGTGTATCTGCTGCTATCAAACCAAATCTTTGGCTATCATACTATCAGTCTCCAGCATTGTACCTTGGGAGGTAACCACCGGTGAATATCGCATTAACTGCACTATCTGATAGTGAGTATCCCTCCAGGTGAGATCAAAACCAGTAAAGATGAACTACATATCTCATGTATCACTGTGATGACTAATCAACATTCATAACAGAGGTTTGAAATTGTATAAATTATAAGTGATTTTGTTTGCATGAGATATACAAGACTTCTAAAAATTACAAAGAAGTCTTCTTTTTTACACTGCGGTTTCTCTATGTCCCTCCATCTCTACTGTCAGGGCAACTTTGAGGAGACCTTACATATTTTTACTTCAGATTCATTTGTAGCTGTTGATAACAAAGAAGTCACACCAACGAAAAACATGTTCGTTGAAAAAGATTGGTTTGCACACTGATTTCTTTCACAAAATAGAATGCAAAGATTGATTTGGTAAATACAAAGTTTGGAACAGGTAACGCTGAAGCTTTAAACTCTGAAAGATAACACTGAATACAAAGTTATCAAACATAGGAATTGGTTTGTTGGATCCACCATTGCAAATACACTTGTACTGTACACATGAATGTCAGGGCTGCTCGATCAGTTATGCGTACATGGACTGTAGATGGGAGTGCAGTTGTTGTGTTGAGACAGGTAAGTCAGGAGTGAAGTAAATATATTACTTTTTATTGATCATTTTCATATACATTACTTGAAATGGCCCATATACTGCAAGCAAGAGATGGGATACTTACAAAACATTTCTGTGAAATCACTTAAAATGGATGGAAAAAATGATCCACCTTACATTTGCATCTCCTACATTAAAAGTATGGGTGAGACATGTAGAACAGACAAAGCACATACAACAGACAAATTCCCCTGAATGAAATTTTCACTCTATAACATACAATGTTTCAGGTCACATGAATTCCCATTTAATGTGCTTTAAGATAATATCAGCTTTTCTACAGGATCACAAATGCACAAATAACTTGCTTTATACACGATCGGTTTCACTGCCAGAGGACATTTTTCATTTTTTTTTTTGTAGTAATAGGTTTCTAAACTAGTTATATCTTTGAAGGTTAGAATTATCAACAATCTGTATCAGTAATAACAAGGTTTTGTCACAGAAATTTGCCACACACTGTTACACATAATTCACAGTTTATTCATCTCAAGGTACTGTATTTGCCAAACTTAAGGAACAGGTCCCCTGTTTCCCTCTCAAAAACAAAAAAAAAAGGTTATGCCTACATGTAAATGATTGTGAATTTTATTACCTGCATTCATACTTGCAGTGTCTTTCACAGCCAAAACAATCAATTTAAATGCTAATGAGAGAAAACTACAGTATTACTGGATGACAAAGGTTGGTGTAAACGGGAAATACCAGGCAATGACCCGAAATGCTCAATAATTTATGAAAGTAATTTGCTCAAAAACATCAGGTGTGAAACAAATCAAATTAAACCTAGTTTTCGAGTGCCAATTGCCACACAGAACGATTTTTCCATCAATAAATACATTGCTGTTATATCTTGTTGCTTTGAGCACAATGTGTCATTTCAACTACATGCACATGTATTAGCTGGAGGCCCTTTATGACAAGTTTCAGAGAAGAAGAATCAAGTGTTTCTTTTCCACCATTCAACATGTCCTATCTAGAGCAAAAAGCTGCAAACATATAAAGTGTCACATAAGAATCGATACATATTTGATTTAGATCATTTCACAGTTGAATGAATTTCATGTAAATTTTGTTCAAGTGATTGAGAGGTCTTGTTCATCTGGGACTCCAAGTGCACCGTGGCAAAAAATATTTTGCTGTCTGAGTTTATACTGGTTTTAATTCATGCTTCTCTTCTGATGAGCATCTTGCGAACATTTATGTGGTTAAGAAGACTGCTACGGTAGGCAAGTGCAGAAACAGAAAGGCAACAACTCCATCAGTAAATTGCTGTAGATCTTGCTACGTTGCTAAAATGGCAATATTGCGTCAAAACCTGCATCAGGTGTTCTGAATTCTCATTTCAAGAACTTTTTGTAGTAAACCAAACTGTCAAGAAACCAGCAAAGGAAAAAGTTCATGGACGAAATTTCATAGATTTAGTTTTTACATTTTACAATGTGCTCCTCATCATGCATAAACAAACATGCCATATCTTTTAAATTTCCCAGACATAATTTTGAATATAATACCCAATGCTGGTGTCAAAATGTCAGTGAAAATTTGTGAAAGAACTCAGAGAAATTGTCACAAAGAATGCTATTTGGTGATCAATGTCCACTAAGAATGAGAAACCTTGCAATGAGTTTGGGAACTATGCTTTCTCGATGCAAATCGCTGGGACTGAACGTTCTGATGCTACAACAGAGAAATGACTAGATAACCCTCTTGACATCGTTTACTGCTTCTGTTGTATTCAAAGATGGTGGACGTGACACACAAGTGTTCCTGAGTAACTTCTTGTCGAATGTTATTCAATCTCACCACTCTAGGATATGCTATCATCATGTTGATGAGCGATTACAACACTCTAAATTTGATTTATTGTTAATTGTGGGTTTCTTTTAATCATTACATCACTAGTATAATTCTGCCAGGGTGGTGATGACTTATATCAAAACTCTGGCGTTTCTCAAATCTACTCAAGTATATTGCTTCTCAGTTTACCAAAGTTTAGAGCTGAGACTTTCCAAACCCATAAAAAAACAACAAAGGTATTGATGATGTAACTCATTAAAACACAGTGATCCATACGTATTCCTCAATAAATAAAAAAGTGTGGTAAAGAGCGATGCTGTAAAAAAAAAAAAATGCCAGAAAAAGTAAAGCCTCGATATTTTGCAATGAAGAGCACTTCCACAGTCAAGTAGGATACTTCAGACAGCTGAAGCTGTTTTTCTTTCAATCAGTGACGAACAATTGCAGACATAGCGATACACATAATGGGAGAGATTCAGCGATATCCATACCCACCTCCATACTATGTTATGTATATACAGCAAACAGGCTTTATGAAATACAGCTTAAATATGTTGACAAAAATTTATCAGCCTTGAGTGTAATGTCAATCCAGTCGGTTAACAAACATGTAACTTGATTCACTGTACCATCAAGGCTTACCTGTACAAGGAAATCATGCTTTTTCCTTCTGAAACACCCAATCGCTGCCAGCACAACAGGATTTCAGAAATGCTAAAATATCTCAGTGGAAATTTCGTGGCATGTAAAAGTTATGAAGGGCATGTTACTCACCACATAACGACCGCTCATGCAGGTCCTCCAACAGTTTGACTTTCCTAATGTCCACAAAGACCTCCGACAATACAGTGCTTGAGATGGTCCAGGCCATTTCATCCAGAGAAGAAAAATGGAAAGTTTCAAACCTTGATCTTTGAATGTCATCCACAGTTGAGTCACAAACAGAGTTTTCATCTATTTGAGCATATTGAGAGTATAGTTCTGATTCCAGCTCTTCTGGAACAGCCTCTGAGGAATCGCTCACCGACAAATTGCCGAGGATGTCCCTCCTGTAAGTTCGCAGAGCAGACTCCAAGATGGTGTTCGCCAAATTGGCAGCCAGGGATAACAAGTCTGTCTCCGATGGTTCCCTACGGGGCGGGAAGAACCCCTCATCGGCCGGTATGAGTCTCACTGAATGAGGGAAGACGGTCCCAAACATCTGGATCGCGACGTCCTGCATGATATCTGCCGAAAGTCTGGAAGCACAGACCGCTGCCACATTTTCATTTATGACTCTCTCCTCTTGGGGCTCCGTGTCCAGACCGTGGAAGAGATCGAAGGCAAACCGGTCCAGGTCGGACTCTCTTCGCAGATTGTACCTGTCCTTCTCCACTCGTTTTGCAAGCTCAGCAGAAAAGTACTGGAGCGACTCTTCCGTGCGGCTAGGCCGTCGACCTTGCGGGTCGATATCGCCGATTTTCAGGAGACCTTCGGTGAAGCTGTCGAGGTTTGGGGGTTTGGAAGAAGCACTACCACTTCTGCTGCTGCTTCTTCGAGATGCTGCAGCAATCATGTGATCCAACTCACTTTCTTCATCATCATCGTACTCCTCGACGTAAGTCTCCACGCTCCCTAACAGCCGATGGTGCTGCGGCTTCTGTCCCTGAAGGTGCAAAAGTTCCTCGCCGAATATTAATAGGTCAGCTTCACTGAAACTAGAGCGGGATGATTGGTCGAGCTGTTGAAAACTGGGTGAAGGGGGCGGTGTGCCAGGTAGAGGGGAATCTCCGCCTTCGATGTTCACCACAGGTCCCTGCAGTGGGGGTAGCCTGGGGACTCTATGGGATCCACATCTATGATGTGCACTGGGTGGAGATGGAGGCGGGCTGAGGTCATCCCTGCTGCTAACTTCACCATTAACAAGGGGATCTGCGTTTTCTGACAGTCTTTGGTGAACATCAAAGGATCTTCTGCATTCCCTTTGTTCTCCACTATCACTGGAATAACGAGTGCTGTCATTTTGAATTCTACGCGCACTACATGCAGTTTCGCTGCCCTCCGTAAACCCCTGATCAACGTCCTTGCTATCGTCTAACTGTTTAACGATACAGACTGCTTGGCCAATGACATCAGAAACAAAATTTTCCACCAAGGTCATTTGTCTATTGTCCAAGGATGCAGAGCCACAGATTGTCTCTTCTAGGTTTACTTTAACAAAGGTCTCTGAGTGAGCAGATGTTGATGATATTACACTAAAGTCACCAATAGATGAGCTGACCCCAGAATGAACACTCCCATTATCAGACGGGCTCGGTTGGCCCAGCGTCCTGTTATTAAGAGCCTCGGTTACAGCAGAGGCTACGAGATCATCAACCAAACCGGTTAGATTACTATCTGATTTCAACTTTTCTGTTTTTCCTTTTGATTGCATAATTTCTGAAGATTTAACCTGTTCTCTTGAAAAATTTGACATTTCACTATCTTTATCATTGTTAGGTGTTTCATTTAACATTCCTGAGACTAAATGCTTGTGACTTTCACCGCCAGTGTCAGCATGGCTGCGTCGCCACGGTGACTTGTGGGACATTACTGACATAATGACTTCTTGGGTGAGCTGTTCACAATAGTTTAGCAAATCGTTACTTAAGGATGACGTCTTAACTTTGGGCGACCACTCTTTTGACCTCACAGCATCCCCATCGCCGTCAATGGAACACTCCAGTGAGTCCTCTACATCCGTTCCATCAGCATCCAGGGAGAATTCGAAAGAATCCGCACCCTGTAGAATGGAGGCGTCCTTCACTGCAATGTTGGTGATGGCTTTGCTGAGGGCGTTTCCATAGCTCGTGATGTGGTTAAGATTTAAGTTTGAACCTAGAATTGTAAGAGTCAAAGATAAACCTGTCAGTGTTACTTCATGCATTAATTAACATGTTGATATAGCAATCATTCACATTGCATGCAAAGTGATATCAATGTGCCTGGATGAGGTCAAGGATATGTTCCAAGCCAAGCAAACCAGGAGTGAAACCAACTTTGATGAAGCAGAGTGACCAAACCAGAATAGTCTGTCACCTTCCCCAGCGATGGAAATATACAAGAATTAGAAAGTTTTCAATATCAACTCTAAATGAGAACACATTTTTCTGTGGCTTTAGCTCCAATCAAATTTATTACCCTCCACTCCTCTCCTGGTATTCATCTTTCTGTGCATTGGAACAACAAACTGATCAGGAAAGAAGTGACAGNNTATTCAATATGCATTCTTACATTCAGAATACCATTAACTGAAATTCCTCTAGCAGTAAGCCTTAGCTCATGTTGTGATTCTGGTATCTATGTCTTTAGAGAAACCATGTACTTTCAGAGGACATTAAAATTTTCGGAGGAATAATACATGAAGTTCCCAGTTTCTGACACCTTACCTTTGGCATCACCAGCCTCTATCTTGGTAGGAACATCCAAACTCTCAGATGCTGTCTCAAAATCAGTATCCGTCGTAGTTAGGTACGACTTCTCTGTCGTGACGGTGTAGAAGCTGATATCTTCATCCGATTGTTCATCATCAACAGACTCCATGTCGGTCTCTCTGCTGGGTAAGAAACCAATGAAGGCTTTGTTCAGATCCCTCTGGAGGTAGCCGTCTCTGTACTGGTCATCAGAGGTGTCATAAAATGGGGAGGCATCTATAGCAAGGAGAGTAGTTTCTAAATTCCCAGTTGAGTCAGCCTGTAGAAGATAAAGGATCCAATCAACCCTTAAATCAACTGCGTGATGGTCAATCATGACGGTTGCTCCAAGGATGCTAAGCAGAGAGACTAAGTGACGCAAGAAGGAGAATAACATAATACTATGGACTTATGGTGACGACGTGAGAGAGTGTAAACAGTAGTAGAAGATAGTGAAGAGGTTGGCAATGTGGCAAGCGCAGAAGGTGAAGGAGATACTGTGAGAGGATACAGAGGATATTGTGCAGGAGTATAGATGGTAGAAGAGTACAGAGGGTAATGTTAGGAAATGTAGGGTGTATCTTTGGTGGAAAAAAGACAGTGATATGGATCAAAGAAAGGTTAACATGGGTGTAGAGGGTGGTGTAATGGTAGTGACAATGAGGGTGTGGGGAGAGAGCAAAGGGTAGTGTACAGGAGTGATGATGACACTATGACAGAGCACAGAGGGTAATGATAGGATACGTAGAAGGTAGCTTTGGTTAAGTGAAGATGGTAACTTGGATCGACTTAGAAACGATACCACGGGTTTAGAGGGTAGTGTTGAAGCGGAGAGGAGAGAATGGGGAGTACTGAGAGAGAAGGGTGAAAAGACAAATGAACTTATGTGCCTCCATGCACACTTGATACAGCTGCCATGATTCAAGAAATGACATAACTTTCTTTCACATCTTTCCAATGATACCCATCTTTCTGGCATGTTCTCCCCACAACTCCCTGGTGTAGGTATTCACGAGTGACTATTCTTACCCCTTGCCTAACTAATGCATACATTTGACTTATGCTCAAATTGTCCTCGGAACTAATTCTTAGAGGGTGCGGTGCTAGAATTAGTTTCGACAACGATTCGAGCATACGACAAATGCATGCATTAGTGACGCAAGGGGTAAGTATATGTCTACGATGTGAATACTTAATTCACAGAGTATGAAGAAAATTAAGATAACAGCTGCAGACATAGAGAACTACTGGCATTTTTATATTGAGAGCACACACAAAAGTACACTCCCTGCATTGAATGTCCAGAATTACAGTGTGTGTGTGGTTCTAAAATGTCATGATGTATCTCATTTAGTGAATGTCTACACAGATGTATGCTGCATTTGTTTGGTCCCAAGTTTTGTGTCATTCCGACATTAAAAAGCAAAAGACAATGGGAAACAAAGAGTAAAAAAAAAATTGAAAACAAGTACATTAACGTGATAGCATTTGCTATAAATAGCAATTACACAAGAGACAATTTGGTTGTTTATATGTTTGTTTACATCAAAAGCACCTTTTTGGACTATTAATAAAACTGTGACTGGACAAGCCCATGAACACCACAACTGATATTTAAATAAACACTGCGATGCTCTTCATCTATCCTTGGATAGGCTAATAATCAGTATCAAGCAAAACAATCCAGGCGTCAAGTACTACCTCGGCGCCGTCTTGAAAGTCTCCATCGAAAGAAAAAGAATAGCTGTATCCTGAGTGGCTAGAGTATTGCTCGAAACCAGAGATTTCCAACGCTTCATTATCTTGTAGGCACTCGACCAGGCAGAGGCCAGCGATCAACTCCGGACAAGAAATAAACCGGATCTCCTCTTGCACCAGTCCACTGGTGAGGACACCACCTCCGATATACCGATTGGCAAAGTCAACCTGGTGTGGAAATGAGACAAACAGACATTGTGAACAACAGCTTGCTATGATAATTTAACAATGATAGGGAAGCCACATGCAAAAAGGTGTCTGGTAACAAATTCAGTTTTTCCCGTACCTAGGGATGTCGCCCCGCCAAACCATTTTCTTCTTTTACTTTTTTTCACGTTGTGTTATTTTTTGTCTTGATTCAGTTTAGGCCAGCACCTGACTGAACTCTAATGCACAACAAATTGCAGATATGCTTTCCAATGCACTGGGTGATCTGGCCATGCTTGATCTGGATAAGTAAGCGATTCCATAATCACAACTCGCTATTTACTGACCGCAACTGACACTCTCAACGAAAGCTATTTCAACAAAATGTGATTTGATGCAGAGAGCAGTCACATGATAAATGTTCACGTGAGCTACGGAAACAGCATTTTTTGAGTGAACATGACTGTAACTTAATACATCACACTGTTCAAACACACACATACTCGCTTGTTCACGATGGCTAACGCAAACAAAATACCTTGTTTGTGCACTGCCCACTCACTTTTTTTACGCTTGACATCTGACCACCTATGACGGGTGACCTACACAAAACAAATTTATCACTTTTTGCATACACTGATATTTGTGTTTGATTACACCCTACATCTCTTATTTCTGCTGTTGTCACACATTTCCCTTCAATTGAAAGCAACTGAGACATCACTTCTTCTAAAGGTAATTTCTATTCTAAACTATGATGAAGATGAAGTCTCATTGCAAATACGAGCACTCTTGAAGTTGAGGGAGCATTCATGCACAAACTTGTGTGTGATATTCTAAGCATGGGGCATATTATGCAAAAAAGTATTGTGTCTGATCTGTATCTTTAATTACCTGTTATCACATTTTAACTCTTCTTTACCCTGGTAGTTGACATTTAAGCCTCTATTATGAACTGATAGGGATCATGCAGTTTATTTGTCACCGGGGAAATACACAGATACATATTCTACCATTTTCAAATTTCAAAGTTCAATTGATGCTACTTTTTAAGAGTGAACATATTTTGGACCTCTTCAAGAGAAAAAGCGAAGAGAGTATCTATTCATCACAAGTGACATACACAGACCAAGTTTGAAGTTCAAGGAAGTAAATTTCCTCTTAAGAGTTACAGTGTTTACAAAAGGCATCCCATAAACATACACATGAACACACTCATGCAGAAAGCAGACTTAATTACTTCAACTATATATTTTGGTTTCATTTGGAACTGCTGCAAAGCAAGGTAACTTTTCACACATATATATCACCCACTGACAAAATGGTATGGAGTGATTCTGAACTGCAAAACACACACAGAAATTTTACCTGAACAACATCACTGCCAGCATCCTCGATGGCACCATCCTGTTTAACAATGAAAGCACATAAAGGAACTTTACTGGTCTCCCAGGTGTCCAGTGATGGCATCAAGGTTTGAGGAAATACCTGCAGAGATATACAAACAAAGAGTAGATTCATGCAAAGTTACGTCTCGTCTTAAATTTCATCATGATCTGTGTATTGGCCTTAAATGTTGTCGTTGTATATAATTCGTTGGAAGCATTCTAAAACTTTGTCCCAGTTTCAGCTCGAAAAATCATGTGCTAGTGAGGTGTGCCATAGTAATGTGGAGACAGGTAAGTGAGGGGTGAAGTAAGTCTCAAGATCACAAAGCTAATTATTTCTAGAAATTGTCCAAGGCCATGTTAGAAGTAAACATAGGGATGAGTAATTTTTTCATTTTTTTTTCTTAAATCACCTAGTAGCAGACACAAAGTGGAAATATGGCAATAAGTGACCATAGAGTACGTGCAATTGGACTTCGACCATAAACTGTAATTTTTTAGCCAATGCCAACAAGCAACCTCACACTGCAATCAGTCTATGTGGAGGAAGATTAAATGAAAAAATGAACACTGATGTAAACTTTTATAGGATATTCATGCCCTTGGGCATAATAGCATATGTGGTTATTAATGAACTGGATAACGGGAACTGGCTGTCAGTAAAACAAAACCTTGAATTATCAACAATGACAAAAACAAGAGAAAAACAATGGAACAAAAGGCCAACACTGACTACTACTTATATCTTCTTTAATATCAAATCTTTGGATGACTTGACACTTGTAAAACTACATTTCCCTCAGCTTAGTTCCCCAACAGCAGTAGTCCCTTGGAAATCTATCAGAAATAATCTACAACACTGCAGGTCAGCTTGCTAAGGCAACAGTATGGTATACATCTTTAATACAAATTGACCAGGGGCCATGAAATTTGTTCTTGTGCACAAAAGACATCTTTCATCAGACAACGTACATATACATAAGTAGCTGTCCATGAGGGCTATATTTAGACAAACTTGTACTTGTCTAAATATGAATATCCTACATACAGTATATCGCAAAAAACACATGTGTACATACACCAACTGAAATTTACTTCAAACAGCAGTGTGTCAATAAGTCAACACCTTACACACTAACTTACCTGGTAAATTACTGCTCTGATATCTCTGCACTTGCCTGCCCCTAGGTGGCAACTACAGTATACGGTACATAGTGTACCACAACTGTATATACACATAATTAACCATACATCAATCAGTTTCAGGGTATAATGGTTTGCTCTTAGGTTTTTGTTTTTAAGATACATTATACCACCCCATCAATAGCTCTGTAACTAAAAGCTGACAAACAACACGTGTCCAATTACTCAGTTCCTGATAGCAACTGTCTTGCATAAATTTGCAGAGGAAATTTCTTCATGGTATAGGGCAGATAAACCTCAGCATTTCATTTTATATCTACAATAAAATCAATCAGGTAGGATCATAAATATCAGCAAGGCATTTCTGAAACATGCACTGCATACAGGTTGCTTGTCTATAGGTAGATTCTGTACTTGTCAAACGGCAATCTTGATGTTTCTGAGCATAATACATACTGTACTGCAGTATTCCAATAGAAGACAGCATGCACAGATCAAAAACAGACTTATTGCCATTTCGTCAAAATGCAATGCCAATTTTTTACTAACATTGAATATGTGTGTCACATAGAATGATAACTATCTCAAAACCAAGGAAATATAAGTTATATGCACCTTTTAATGTCATTCATCAAACAGCTGTAACAACAACATGTATGCTATGGTTCAACCTGGAGTAACCTTTTTGAACTTGCTCTATTGCTGGATAATTAAACAAGGCCTTAGGGTCCACACAAAGGTACAGTGTATTCATGAATTTTATAAGACTGTAGAAACTGGGAGGCCTATGATGTCAAGGTAAACTGGGACTTAGCCAAGATGGAAATGTAAGCTGGAATAAATTGACATCAATTTCCCACAATCTTTTACATGATATTTACATCATTTTACAAAGTGTACTCACACAGATTTTATCTCAAAGAGGCCAAAATGGATTGCAAAATCTGACAAACTTACAGTTTATGTTAAATTGTCAAAATGAGCACATGTGCTGCTTTTTAGTAATTGCATGTTTATCGGTGGATACACATACCCTGGATTTTTAATTTGCATGTAAACATGCAGCTGGCATGTTCACTTGATTTGCCTCACACCAATTCAAACTCTATAGTAACTGTATCTTATATGATGCAAACACAATTGAATACTGATACACCCAAAAGATGCTGCTAATGTACACATTTATCAAGTTCCATTTTAATCAAGGTTGATCAACACCTGATCGTGCATTAACCATGGGATAACGCACGATTGGGGACAAATGCAAGCAATGCAGGAGTGCATTCAGTAATATCATCATCCCACAGTGCATTATCCAGAAATTAATGCACTGGTCCCAACTGGACTAAACTTGTACATGTGCATCCAAAATGAGATTTTGATGAAAAAGACAACAGTGGAAGTCTGCGTAAATAACTGCTTTTTCATTCCAATTTGCAAACAAATCCTAAGAAAGGGTAAGCAGGATTCACAACATGTCAACCATTGTTTTGATGACAAAACACTTTTAAACTACATTTTGACTGAAGACCTGTGATTTTACTCTTAAATAAACCATGTTATATTAATAGGATAATGCATAGTCACCTGACTGAAATGGGCCAATAGGAGTCAAGGATTTTTACTGAGTATGTATGAACTAACATTATCAGATACATAAACAGGGTAATCCTTCAACAATCATACTGTATCTCCATTGGTAGTTACAGTCGTTCCTGCAGGAACCACATGCTAAGCGCTCATTGTGAGTTACTGAGCTAAAGTACAGTATAGCTAAAGTACAGTACATACTGTACTAATATACTGTACTAGTACAGTATACTGTACTAGTAAAGTACAGTATACTGTACAGTATACTGTACTACTGTACAGTATACTGTACTATGCTGAGGAAGCTTTGAGGACAAATGACCACATGAGGCATAAAAGCATCCTACCACTTTTTTAACTTAATTTCTGAATATTTTTCACACACTGAAATTCAGCATACATGTGGATTTCTCAGTAGTCACAAATTTTAAATCTGTAATCGATCATACAAACTTAATGAAAAGAAGGACGTGTCTCTAAAACTGAGTCAAGTGAAGGAAGTTATAATTACTCTCTATAAAATTCTGTAAAAAGAGAGAGAGAGAGATATGCAGTCAATTGGACAAGCTTCCTTTAAGATACAACCAGAATTCTCCCCCTTCTTGCCTCTTAACTTCAACGATGACTTTTGCACGAATGCAGATCTATTTATATGCAGTGAATCTTTTACTGAAAAGTTATTGCAATCATCCAGTGCATAAAACATGTCAGTTATTCACATCAGTGAGCTCGAAGTCCTTACGAGGGAGAAGCATTCCAAAGTAGCAAATTGAGCAAAAGAAATGATGGCAAACAACATCCTCAAGCAGCGATAACGCAAAACTTATCTCAGACTTAAGGCGATTGAACGAGTTATATTTCTCATTTTGCATGATCCCACTTGCTGATGTGCACAAATAGTCCATTGCGGTTACACAATGCTCAATGAAAGTGGATCAGATCTATAGTTTTGTTTTCTGAGGTTTCACATTCTTGTCTTCAGACGTGTTCATCATACCTGATATACCTGAGGTTAGGTTATGGTCAGAGGCATTAGGAGAGCATAGGGAATACAAGTCCACGGACTTGTCGATATTATGTTAACGACTGGGTGGTGGAAGTAAGGCCTATTTCTGGCATGTTATCAACAAAGGGATGAATAGACACTTGAATATTCAGTGCATCTTTGCTTCATTGTCTGCTTTGTGTCAATCATATCACAAGTCTGTCTAGATTGTGGTGAAGTCAAAATAAACAGAATGCACACATGCATTGTAATTTCGATGATCCCACCATGAGCAATTTTCTCTGAATCTGACCTTACCTCTTTAGTGTGTGTCACAAGCTAACAAGGCTTGATATGAGATCTGTACAAGTTTCCGTTCTTGAGATCATGTCTGCAATGTTTTTACAATTTGACCATTGTTGACATTGAATGACCTCTGACTTCCATTAAAGACAAAATGATTCTTGTGCTTAATGAAGTAAAACTACATACTGAATCTGACGTCTGTCAAAGCTTCGATTCTTGAGATATGATGTTAACAAGGATTCCATAATGTGACCCTGTTGACCTAAAATGACCTCTGACCTTCACCATAGACAATGGAATTCTTGTATACTCAATGAGATACACTTACATTATAAGTGGGAGATCTGCCCAAGTTTTCCTTCTTGAGATACTGTGTTTACAATATTTTCACAATCTGGCAACTGTTGATCATCTTTGACCTCCACCAAAATCAATAGGGTTCTTCTACTCAATGTGGTACACTTACATACTAAATATGAGATTTGTCCAAGCTTCCCTCCTTGAGATATAGTATTTACAAGGTTTTTACAATCTGACCCCTGTCAACCCCAACTAACAGCTTTTACCTCTAATATAAAAGGTATCTCTTCCTCGTCATTATGGCTTCCCTCTTCACAATTGTTAACTAAAGGATAGTATGCGATTAGCTATAGGCCTGCTTTTCCCTCTTAACAATTGTTGTCTAGATTAACTAAGGGATAGCATGTGATTAGCTATAAGTCTAAACCTCAGCAAAAGCAGTTTATGTCCTCCATATCCAGTTGATAAGTCTCACTGAAAATTGACATCTCAAAACCCACCAGGTTTAGTTATCAACAAATGACTCAACAAATGACCTACCTGTCTCAGCCAACAGAATGTCAAGATTAACCAGATGAAGGAAAAAAGGATGAAAAACATGGATAGAAATATTCACTGAGCCTCCAAACTCTTAGCACTAAGGATGGCAGAATGGGAAGGAGGTGCTAGTCCGGTATTGGGCCGGGTGGTGCTAATAACAGTGCTAGAGCTCACCAGTACTCTTGGCACGG
>VJOZ01056634.1:0-12175 GCA_009801055.1 Stichopus horrens
CATCAGAAATAGAGTTCCATACTTGATTTGTTCTGTTTTGAATACTTAACATGCCAATTGTAGAATTCACACTGTATTGTAGAATTCATGCTGTATTGATGACCATTCCTTGAGTGCCTAGTGTAGTGGTTATCAATATCAATATTATTAGTTATATATATTATTAGAAACATGATTACGGTATGGAGGCATTCTGGTGTTTCATATCAGTATTGCATCCTCCATGATTCGTTCTGCATGGTCGATTTTGCGGGTGCACTGGTGTTCATATTGGAAGGTGTTCTGGTGTTCACATTAGTATGGCGTTCTGGGTGTACACATTTGTTAAGAGGTTGTGGCTCGTCTTTTGTGCTCTCGGTCTTCGGTGTCCATAGTAGCTCTTTTAGAAGTGTGGTTGAGCATGTTGTGTGTGATTTGCGGGTTGTTTATCGGCAAATAGAATCGGTGCACAATATAACAAGTATTATTTGGCTTGCCCTAGTACATTTATTGGTTTTGATTGTGAAATTAAAATGTGTCTGAGCTTTGGAAAAAGTTAGTGCAGGAAGAGATGTGCTTTTTCGTTGATCCAACTTTCCATGTGAGGGGATTTCAAAATACCAAAAAGATTTGTGAAAGTGATGGCAAAAAAAGTTCTCTAATTGATGCTTAATTTTACCAGAATACAAGAAGAAAGTATCCATTTAATTTTGTGCTTCCTTCAATTTGTCAAAACCTCACAGGAATTCAATAAAACTGCAAAATTGTCATCCATATATCCTGTAGCTTACCTATTTTACTGTAAAAAATGGGGGAAAGCAGCAGTTTTGTACCCCAGTATACTTCAGAAGAAACAACAAGTCATATATATAAACACTGTGTGGTTTCCAGTAACACAGCTTCACATTGCAGTCGTCCTGGAAGAAATCTTTCGTGGAATTATTTCCAAGAATTAAGGAAATGAAATAATGAGAGCTGAGATTAGCTTGATTTAATACATCACTGCCTGCCCTATTAATGAACTCTGAGATGGACTACAGTAAGGGATTGGGTGGATCCAGGCAACGCAGTGTACACGGGCTACACCACACACACGACTGTACCACATTATTATTAGTATTATTATAGCTCCCTGAATGCTTATATGACACGATCATATACCAATCACCTAACCTATTACAAATGAACTCACATACCTACACATGCAAACGGTACAACAGGTTATGAATAAAACGATTCTCAACTATGTGCTGTGCAGTCTGTGTTGTCGTCGGCCCATTCTAATTTTGGCTTTAATCATGCCCGCTACGATTCTAACAGCGGCATCGGCGGCATCGTCTGCAGCGAGAGCTTCCCCAATCTCTCAATTCATCGTCCTTTCAACCGAGATGTCTTTACAGCAGAACGGTAATGAGACGCGACAAAGACAAGGTGACTCACGATATGTTGGGAATATTACCCATTCAGAAAGTGGCAATTTGATCTGTTTCTCCCCAAATCAGAGACATTAGAAGGTCATTGTTAGTAAGATTGGGAGGATACGAGGTGGAATTCTCGGGAGGATCCCCGCTCTGAGTCGCGGGGATGAATTCATCAGACTGGTATTGAGGGTATTAAGTTACACCATGTTTGAATTAATACACAAATATCCTGCCATATCCGAGTGCTTGTGAAGCATGTACTTGGTAATTCGTAATTGGCTGGTAGCCATGAGGAATACCACATGGAGACCCTTAAAAGGAAAAAAAAATATAGGCCAGCATGTATCTGTAAGCTGTTCATGACTCCAAAGTTTTTAAAATGGATTAATACTGACTCATACAGGGTATAGCAGATTTTAATTCCTCATCTGAGTTAATTTTAATGGTAATTATTTCTCCATTTATGCAGACATGTTTCGCAGAATCAAACCAAAAAGAAAATTGAGTTAAAGTTTGTCTCATGAGCGTAATCTGATACTCTCAGTGCAGCGTCGAAAACCAGACNNCATTTGCAATGCACCAACATGACATACAAAGAAAATAGCTTTAATCATTGTTAAACCATTAAGGCTCACTGATAAACATCTACCAAAGCTGCATCCCCTCAAAACATTATGTATAACATGAGATGCATCTTTTTAATTGTTGAAACTTTCAAGAAGCAAATAACTGAACTTCTGTCTGTGATATTCTTATTTATTGAAAAGTCCACCATCCTTATTTCAAGTGATCTGTAATTCTGTGTCCACAAATGAAATCTGATTTTTTTTTATCTGTGATACAAATGCCTTATTTCCTTTTAACTACTTAAAATTGCAGCCTTTAGTCCAAACTATGGTGTTATCTTATCAGGAGAGTTGTTGTGTCTCATCTGGATTGTTTTTTTGGTGTCACAAAGTTACTTTGAGTTTCAAAGCCAGTATTCATTGATGCATGCCTTTGATGAAATGTTCATTGTTGTTGTTTGCAAGAAACTATTTGGTGTTACCTTTGTGAGCTGTAGATATATGGACACAGCTTCAAATCTCAGATGAAGATGAAATTAAAATGATTTCATATCAGAAGAGGGAGCAGTAGTAGGGAGAGACCAGGGATAGGGAGGAATCAATGATAGGAGGGAAGCAAGGGTGGGTATGGAGGTAGCAAAGGTTGGTAAGGAGGGAACAAGGGTGGGTAGGGAACAGGGGTAGAAACTGTTGTTTTTCAGAAACTAGCTGTTCATACAAAGTAAATAGGAATCTAGGAAGAAAAATACTTCTTGCAGCAGATAGTTCTTTTGCCTGCTTTAAATGGATAAGGGATGTTTGTTACAAAGTTCTGCAGTTCTCAATAATTTCTGTCTTCTGTGTAATAAAAAATCGCAGCACATACTCCCTCACCTCATATAACCTATAGGTTTTGTTTTTCTCACCTTACCTTATCACAGCTCTCTGAATTGCTGTACTGGCAGTTCATACAGTTGTTATTTTGCTGACTTTCATCTGCCACACAGCATGGTATCTCCACAAGGGAGAATGCTAATTGTAAATACCTGCATATATGTGTACCATAATATAGTATTTCTTCTTGTTCCTAATCGCCTGTCAAATACAGAAGTACAGTGGTTTGTTGCATAACCCACTCAATGCTGCCAGCGGTCCCTGCACAACTATCACATTCTGCAACACTAAACACTGCCCTTTGGTATTGGTCAATTATTGGTTGTTTAACATCACGACAATTAAGACCAAAATTATTGCTATAGAATGATAATTTGTGATAATTGTGTCCAGCAGTTTCTTGTGGGCCTGGCCTTTTCGTGGTTTCTCTCCAAAAGCATTGTTTGTATTACCATTCATTTTCTGCTCTAAACGGAAGCAAACTGAAGCATTTTCAATGTTTTCATTTGTTTTTTTTTTTCATTTTCAACCAACCCAATTTCTATAAATACATTTATACACATATGAACACTGTAAAGTTTGAGAATAGTAGTGATGCTAGAGACTCTTTTTTTTATTATGTGAATTCAAACCGTACGTACTCTTGTGTATGGTTAGCTTGAACAACACGGTTCACGGTTAATTGTAGAAGCTTTTGTGCCGATTTTGCAAACTTAAAGTGAGCAAAAAAAAAACTCAGATAGTAAACGCTAGTCACAAATTTTCACAGGGCTCATATTGTGTTTGTTAGTATCCTAGTTACAAAACATAGCCTAAATACTTCATTTTTTTTTTCCTTATTGTGGTTAAGTATAGGATGGTTGACATGTTGGTATGGATATCCACCCAAGCGATAAATGTCCGCTACCGGTTACTCACCCACTAGCTCTCTGCATCTTGGTGTACTGTGTCATTTGCAAGCATGTTGTACATTGATATGTTGGGACAGACCACCTTGTGCACGGGCTGTAGTTGTACTATGGAGCTTGTTTTCACCTCCATCCTTGTACAGAGAGAGTCTGCATATACCCTGTCATGTACTGTATAGTCCATGTAAATCTACTTACATTGACCCTCTTTGCAAAGGTTCATTGACTCAGAAAACCCGAGACTGTCTACCAGTGGAATTATTTGGAATTATAAAGCCTATTTTACTTTGTGGAATGTGTTACATCTTTGCAGAATCATTGATTCTATGCAGGTATGTATCAACAGCATTGTTTGGCCTCACTTCGGAACCTGTGTATACAGAAACTACAGAACACAACCTTTGACTGACCTTGCAGTCAGCATGTACAGTATCAATCATATACACTTCAAGATCCTAATTGCTTTTAGTGGAGGTCAAATGTCAACTGAGGTCATCAGAGGTCAAACCATCGAAATGGTAGATTTAACTCAACTTCTTAAAGAAGGTAAGCTTGGATTGACTTTCCTGCATAGTGAAATGGTTTGAGCAGAATATTTGGTGTTTGTTATGTCCTATTCCTGTTATGTATCTATAGCCTAATATCCTTGCTTAGGCATCAATTATTGTGATCAGCAAGACTTCTGCATCATCAAAATCACATTGCATTTCCTAATTCCAGTTGCTTTTTCGAGTAAAATTCAATTTACTTAACCAAAATGTGAGAAAAGTGATCTCAAAACTGCCAAGCTAATAAATCACCGTAAGCTTGCACTCTAAATATGCCTGGCTAAAAGCAATGTTACCTTCACAATCTGTGGAAATGCCGTTCCGACACACGTGGATAGTATAGCACCTTTCAAGTTTAAGGGGCTTGGAAGTGTCATATCCGGGATTTCAAGGGGTTTCAGTTCGTGAAACATTTTTGGCACACATGGTTGCTCTAGTTTTAGATAGTGAATAGGCCACGTCACCAGTTTTCATCCTCTAAAAGTCATCTAACCGTGGCATCTCTGTCAATATCCTTGTTTGTTCATGTACCCTTGCCTAACCTACTGTGATAAAGATATCAGTTATTTTTAGCTATATGCTATGCTTATTTCAAACTATTTTTGTGCAAGTTTGACTGGAGTTAAATTTTATCACTGAAAGTTAATAATTAGTACTCAGTGCTTTCATCAACTTCGTTGTAAATGTTTGTGTCCCAATTAACCACATGTTAGTTTTCGTATCACCTTTTGTCCTACTTTTCCGGTCACTGTAAATTGCCTTCTCAAATTTCAGCTTCAATCAAAGCTACATTTTATGGAGAGACAACTGACAAAGACATCAAGCAATGCACTGGCTGTACGTACCTTTTATTAGTAGATCAAAGTGAAAGCTGCTATTATTGTATTCCTGACTACAGCACCAAAAACAGTTTCTTGTTTTTTTTTTTGAGTGTCATTGTAGGTGATATAAATAACTTTTTTGTTTAGTATTTTAATAAAATTTATTCATATCTACTCAAATGAAATATGAATTGAGATAAAGCTGTTGCAATAGTAATACTACTGCAATAAAGTGCAGGTATATTCACAAGATGCTGGTCTGTCATTCTAGAAAGTTATTGTAGGTCTCTGCACTCACAGAACCATCAGTTCTCATAAATGTAATCACAGTTGTTTTTGATGATGCAATTAGTTTTGTTGATATTGTGATACACATATTCACATTGTAGACATATATACTAACCCCTTGCTTCACTATTGCAGTAAGTTTGTCGTTGCTGACAGCGCACATACAAGGGTCAGCCTAGACTTAGAGGGTGCAGTGTCATAATTGATTCTGAGTGCACTTTGAGCAAGCTTATCTCCAGACTTTAAACATTAACTGAAGCAAGGGGGGGAGGGCAGGCTACGGGATATTAAGTATAGTCACTCGTGAGTACCCACACCAGTGAGGTGTTGGGAACATACAGCAATTTTTTGGGTGTTGGACCAAACAAGTTAAAGTAGACACAAGGTCATTTTCATTCTTCTGTTGTGGCTTTTTCTAAATTGTGACAATCTTTTAATCTTCAAATCTTCTACAGACTTGTTGTATAAAAGTGGAAAGACAGAGATGTGTTGCGAGCAGACCAAAAAGTTACTTTGCTTCTTTCTTAACTCCTCCATGTAACCATTTCTCCTCTCTATACCATGCTGATAATGACTGGTAAGCTTTGACACTGCTCTAACACTTCCCCAACACGTAGCATAGCGCCCTCTTTTTAAACTACCATGCTTATGTGCTGTTTGAGGTTTTACATGTATGCTCAACCTAGTGTACAGTAGTGTTTTATGTTACGTGTGACCAGTGGACCTGTTGTTTTTTGGGTCCATGAGCTTGTTGACATTTAGAAAAGAATACAATTACTGATACTGAGTCTGCAAGTGTGTCCTAGTGAAGAACGAGACACATTAATTCTATAATAAGTAAGCTTGTGGGATGGGTACACTGTGTAGTGTTTATTCGGCTGTGTATCCCCAGCTGGTCACCTGTTAGTTTGGGAGCATTCTTAGGAAAAGCAAGAAGGATTGAAGAAACCCCAAAATTGGGATTATTAGTAAGAATGCGAATGGATGAGTGCGAATATGCCTGCATTCACGCTACGAGAATTAATCGCTCTTGCCGACTTGAGTATGAATCCTAATTTAAATGCTGAGGATCAGCATTTAAATTAAAATTCATGGTGGTCGCGGATGAACACCGGTGAGATTTGCCTACTCTTTTCGTTAAGTAGCCAGAGGATAAGGAGGCAGGGGTGAACCCAGACCGTCACCAATGCAAACCAATGCAAACTCAAACCTGCTCCCGAGACTGCCATGTAATGTCCCCATCCGACCGATGGAGGAGAGAGTGTGCCCCCCGAAGGCTGGGAGGGGTGGAAAAGCTGCCCAGCTCAGCAGCCCAACAGCTCTATCAAACAACCTGAGGCAGACAAGATCTAAATTAGACAACAGGAATCCAAATAACCGCCTCAGCACCACTGTAAATACCTTTATTGACTAAGCCAAATGTGAATCCCCAGAAATTTTCCAAGTGGTTCCACTGTGATTTGATCAGGGGACCCAATGAATGCCAGACAGACACTCTATCCGCTAAGCCAACTCTCTACCCCCAAGTATGGTACAAATGTATTCCTAAGTGTGCACAATGCTCCACTGCCAAGAAAAATTGCTGCCCCACATAAACTGTTTATATTTACCATAGATAGAGATGTATTTTGTTGAACTGCTAGCACAATTTCTTGTCTACCTGAATCATAGAAAAATACAAGTTTAGGGGAGAGTGCTGACTCAGTGGATTGCCAACTGCTGATACCAAGCAAACAAGCAAACGATAGAAAAATGTGACGGTGCCGTCATCGTGCTGCAGAAAGTCAGATGTCTGTCAATACTAGACCACAGTGTGTATTCAATTCTGAAATTAAACTCTTGATGTAATTCAAACCAAAAGTCTTCAAATCACGTGGGAAACCTACAATCTGCTTGATACTTTTTTTTCATCGACAAGTCTGACAAGTGAGCTCCACATGCGACATTGACATTTTGAATAAGGTAGATTTAAAGTGTGCATCTAACCACTCTTCGATTAGCGACAGCTAAATGTGTGACTTCACCAAACAGTAGGTCACGTGACGTTCTCCTTTATTACTTCTAAAGCTGTGACAATACAACTAGCATAACATTCACCCCACAATCCATATCCTAGTTCTCCCCCGCTATCTTCGTTGCACTTTTCCGAGGACCTGCCAATTTTGGTCGCCATATTTTTTTTCCCAAAATGTCGAGCTTGCAGTAAAATTCTGTACATGATCTAACTTTGTAACAGCAGAAATAAAAGACTCAAAGCAACTCTGTGTCGTTACCGTCGTTTGTCATAAAATTCTGTGAAGATTTCTTGAGTGTATCCTTGTCCTGTATACCAATTTCATCATCTTGCCTGGATTTGAGGAAAGAAATTAAACCTATCATTGTAGTTCAAATACAAGGAGGGAAAGATGTGAGATAAAGAATATATGAATATGTTATTAGTTCAAGGTGTTATGTTCACCGAGTAGTGACATTATTATGCAACTAACTCTAAGTTTCAACCTTTGAGATTATTGCAACGTGACTCTGAGCCGTTACACGTTTCTGTTTTTATGGTCCCATGTTTGTATGCTTATCAATCCACCATGCAGCCTGTCATACCGCCGTGATATGCGTAATAAGAAATGTTCGCTGACTCAGAGTAGATGCAAACATCGTAAACAGCTCCAGAGTTTGCTCATCAGATTTATTTCGACAATATTGGAGAAAATTTCTCTCTTTTATACATGCCACCAAAATTTAACGCGAGGGAAATTGTGAAGTGCAACTGAAAGCGTCTCTCTTTCACTGTTCAGGGTCTTGAATGACTCAACCAAAGTATGTCATTTCTCCAACAAGGTTATATGTTAAGGATCTGTGGGACTTTTTGAGTGAAATGAAGCTATTTTCGAATCTGTAATTACAGGTGTGCTAGCGTCTGTGTGTTTGAGGTTGTGTGATGTTTTTACACGGTTCACAGTACTTGCATACTAGGTGTGAGCATAAAGTAATGTTAGGTTATAGGGCTATGTTCTTGTGGCAGGTGTATTAAAGAAATTTTCATGTTGTATGTATGTGATCATACATTAAAAAGATTACGATAATAGAGGATGGCTGTTGCATATGTTTGCACCTCCTCTTGGTAGAGTATTCTTGTCTATTTTAGACAGAAGAAGATAATAGCTTCGTTTGTCTATTTGTCTTCCTTTGTTTTAATGAATTGCTCAAGGGGAATTCCAGTCAAGGGGCATGTTTTCTGATTTATTTAAGCCATATTGCAAACCATTTTTATTCATATTCTTGATGTTTTGAAAATTTAAGTTTCATGGGCAACATGATATGTTCAAACTTACCATCAAATGGTTTCTCACACTATGCATATATATGAAGGGCATGGCCATTA
The DNA here is from genome assembly GCA_009801055.1 of Stichopus horrens. Taxonomy (NCBI): domain Eukaryota; kingdom Metazoa; phylum Echinodermata; class Holothuroidea; order Aspidochirotida; family Stichopodidae; genus Stichopus; species Stichopus horrens. The sequence continues at coordinate 8,784 of VJOZ01056634.1, forward strand.
TGATGTAATTGACTGTCATCTCTGTGGCTTGTGACTAGTCGACGACCTCAAGATATAATTAGTAGTCAATAAAATTGAGATAAAACATGTGAGAAGAGGCCACATTACACAGCTTAGGGTGGTGAGAACAATACCTTGAAGATGATGAAAACATAATTTTTCATTCCTTGTGGAAGGCAGGCAAGGGAGAGATCAAAGGTCTTCTTGGAAGTCAAAGGTCATGGGGGTATCAGAGGTCATAATGTGAAACACTTGTGAATGGTTGTTAATGCTCTAGGTTTTGAAAGAAAGGTTCAAGACTAATCAAANNGTCATCTGAGGTCACCAGTAGGTAGAATGTAGACATCCAATGTTTGTAGTACCTCAGGAATGGCATATTGCATGAGCTTCAAAGTTGGAGGGTGTGTACTCCCTCCTAAGTAAACAAGACTGTTGGTGGTATTTTTTAAGGTCAAAGGTCATGTGGGGATATCAGAGGTAGCACAGTGAAAAGCTTGCGAAGACACTATTTTCAACGGGGAAGTAGCCCTGCACTTTACAGGTGGTGTTAGGGTGCAGTACATGAAGACCTTTGTTGGGTTTGGTTTTGGTGTAATTGAAGGTTATTTGGGTCACTAGAAGGTGCAAAATGTTAGCACTCAGATGGTACTTTTTCTTTTCTCTTCTTTTGGGTAAACAAGTATTTGATGTTACCGGCATTCAAAAACTAGTAATACTGAGAAATTTTCATTATAATTCACTTTGTATTTTTGGTCTTGTAAGTGTGAATTCTGTGATTTTAATGCAGTGCACAACAAAAAGCAATACATTCCTTTATAATCCTTTTGTTATAAGTACCAATACTCCCAAAAGACAAGCAATTATTTTCTTTTTATTCTACTTTACTAAGATAAAATTTCTGGCATACAGAGAGAATGTTTTTTTTTAGCTTGATAAGTGACCATTGACCTCTGTAAACTAGAAAAAGGCTAATATACAGTAAGTTTAACCTGTGTTACTGCTTTCATTACTTTCAAATAGTTGCAATGATTCAGGTTTGCCACATCACATGTTGTTACACTATATACAGAAAAGTACCATTCAGGTAGCAGTACTTAAATTGAGATGGGGGTCTCACACTTAATTCCTCTGGCACAGTGTCTTGGGAGAGGGGGGCATTTGGACATGCAAGTATAGTAACGGCAAAGAATCACTAAGTCTCTTGTGTTTCTCTTTTTTTTGTTACGTTGTTTCACTTCAAAGTAGAGGTGGTTATGGCACATCATACGTCGTAGCAAGTGTCATATGCCAGAAATGAACGGAAAGTAAAATTCCACTGATTTGTCATACTGACGTATGATGTGTGTATCTCAGAAAGTATTAGGACTGAGAAGATTGGTGATTTGACATAGTGTCTTATGAGTTTGTGCCTTAATTGTTATTATTAAATCATGGTAAACTTGTTTTCTCTACACTACTAGGACACTTAAACGTTCATTTTCTGACATCCCCTGTAAAAAGTACAGTAGATAATTTAGATTAATCCTCAGCAAATTCTGGAAAATTTCAAGTGGGAACTGGATGAAAAGTTTGCAAATTTAGGAAAGTTTGCAAATTTAGGAAATTTTTCATGGGGGAGGTGTCGGGGTAGGAGCTGTCAAACTTTGTGGAGGTAGACAGCCAAATTTTGGCTTTGCAAACCCAACAAATAGCTTCAAATGGCACTTTCTGTGTGTTTCTAAGATGCAATTTCTCAATTTATTTCAGTAGGATTCTCTAAGCAGAATGATACCATTGGTTGGGGTAGAGTGAACAAGAAAGTTTTTGGCGTGATAAATCCCTCAATTCACAGCACATACTCCCTCACATCATATAACCTATGGATTACCGTATTGACCATGGTCTAGCATCCGGAGTACCAGGAGTACGCCCCTGGCGGGGCTTATGGTCATGATGCGCTCTGACAACTCCACCACGGTGGTGTACATCAACCAGCACAGGAGCATGAAGTAGGCGGCCCTTCTACTCCAGTCCCTGCGGATTATGCTTCAGGCGGTACACCTCCCCAGCCAACAAAATGTAGTGGCAGACATGCTTTTCCGGGGTACCTACAATCCCAGGGGTTGGACGACCTCTTCAGGCAGCCACACATCGACATGTTCGTGTCTCCAGCCAATGCTTCTGTCTCCCTACCTTCATGTCACAGTATGCGGTGCCTGCGACATGGAGGGTGGATGCCCACTCCTTCCTGTGGACAGGCCTCTCCATGTACGCCTGCCAACCATTCGCACTGATCCACATAGTTCTGCACCGTCTGCAGAACCCCCTGTCGTATTTCCTGCTTGTCGCCCCATGTTGCCCAAACCATCCTTGGTAACCGTCATTGCTCCAGCTCCTTTGAGACCTGCCCTTCATGTTTCCACCAGTACCAGACTTACTCACTCAACAGAGCTCCACGCTGCACCATCAGGACCTGACGTCCCTCCTGCTAGCTGCATGGCCTCTGTCCGCACATCCTTTCAAGCGCCAGGCCTTTCAGCGGAGGCTGCAGACCTTGCTGCAGCAGCCAGGCATTCCTCCATGGTTAAGACTTACGATTCGTGTCTGGAATGCTACTATTGTGTGGGCGTCTGAGCACGCTCTCTATCCGGTGGAAATGTCCTCCCCAGAGGCAGCCAGTTTCCTCTGTCTCCTCTTCTGGGAAGGGAAGCAGATTAGTGCCATCTGCAATTATCAATTGGCTACAGTGTCAGTGAATTGTGTGCCAATGGCTTCACAGTAGGTACTTTCCATCAGCTCCTGAGGGGCATGTTTCTTCAATGCCCTCCATCTCGATGTCTCAATCCCCTCTTGGTCCTTCAATGCGGTCCTCTACAAATTGGGCGAAGCAGTCGTTCGAGCCGATCGGTAACACCCTGTTGGACCCTTCTTACCCACAAGATCTTTTTTCTCACATCCACGGCCTCGGCTCATCGGGGGCATTGCTCCTCGCGCTGACTCCACATGTAGGTTTCAACGCGCTTCAGTGTGCTTCAGTGCGCTTCAACCCCTCGGGGTTTGTCTCCTCCTGGACCCGCACTTTCTAGTCGAAAACCAAACGCTGCCATTTTCCTTTGGGAAAATCAGGCTGCGAAAGCTTAGCAGGGCGTCCTCCGTGGCAGAGGTCAAATTGCGTTACCCGGTCTGGTTCCTTGAGCCGACGAAGCACATCTGTACGCTTGGTCAGCTGTTAATTTTGCCATGATGCTCTTTCACCCTTGCTTCAAAAGAAACACTGTCGCGCTGGATTGTTGAGCTGATCTGGCTTCATGTTGGTCCTGGCGAACGCATTTGGGTACATGATGTGTGATGACATGCTACATTGACGGCATGGCTCCACAACATACCTTTGGAGGGCATTCTCCCTGCAACCG